>CM060108.1:52201180-52293680 GCA_030522415.1 Channallabes apus | reverse complement strand
AGATAAATGCTGTACATTAACACGGGAAACCGTAACAAAATAATGCTTTTTTAAAACTACGGAATGCTTATCTGCCTTCCCTTAATGCTCCGTCAATTAGTGCAGCGTGGTGCGACTTGATTATTGTGCCCTAATCATGTGAGTAGGATATCCTATGTGAAAGACATTCAAGGCTGAGGTAAAAATATCAGCACTGATTAAAAGACTGCACTGGGGTTCAGAGCTAATTTTAACTGCGAACTTCCTAACAAGTCTACTGAGATCTGCTGCATGATTTCTCACACCTTCATATAAATACAGCCACATGCTAGTTATTCGTCTGCAGAATGCTAAATATTATACTGTCCCATTAGCTTTGTGCTACCATTCGAGCAAGTATTAACAAGGAACTGTATGAACTTGGCTAACAACTTTGTCAAGTTTCTCTGATTCTCTTGCCAGGTTTGTTGGCAACAAACAAACAAATGAAACACGAAGAAAAGAAATTCCAGAACCTAGCCATCGTGTAAACACTAATATATATGAGCTAGTTAGTTGGTACTGCGGAAATTAATGAATTTGGATGAATCATTTACCTAAATTAAGCGTAAATGACTCAATAATATCTAGCGAGGTTAGGATCATGCATTAGTGCTGATTTTGCAGATTCCTGTACCATTCTTATATGTCCAGTTCACTCAATTCTTTGATGTTTGCAAATTTAATCATTTGAACTATAAATTAAGCTGATTATTTTAAGAATCATGCTTTTGTGCTGTAATATTTCACCCAACCATTAAGTATTCAAATACACAAAATATCTGTGTGTGTGTGTGTGTCAGCTGCTCTATACACAAGCTTGTGTAAGTCATTAGCGTTAACCAACGCTGCATTCCTGCACCATGAACCAACAGCGTATGACTTAATGACCTGATGAGAGCTGAGGCTGATAGAGAGACAAGACTAACATGCACACCATCCTAACAGTGCTGTGCTTTAATGGTTTCCAATATATTTTTGCTCTTCTTGATTATTTTCTACCACACTCCATACATCATTGTAATCTGGTTAATGGGTGGAGACCCTGGGAAGATATTTGTATCATCAGTGATAAGTGGTGATGAGCTACAGCAGGAGATCTGGCACTTCATCCTGGTCCGTAACGTAAAAGGTCTTTTTCTGATGTCTTATCTATTCTAGGTTCCCCAACAGCATGGAGATTTACTTTAGAGCAGGTTTGTGGGTGTGATGAAGCAGTTACCAATTCCACCTTTAGGTTCCCGAATCATAAAATGTTAGATAAAGTAATCTGTATGATGGATGTAAGAAAGAAGAATGTCCATTACTGAAGAGGTGTGAAACTGTGAAGTGTGTGTTTTGTTTCGCCGAGAGTTCAGCCAGGTTTATCTTTCACGTTCCATTAGAAATCTTCAGCATGAACTGAAAATTCTTGCTAAATTGCTTTTCAGTAATGTGCACACTTATTCCTTCTGTGAATTGATAATTGATATATATTTTTTAAAATATAAACATTTGTATATTCATGATCATATATTGTCAAATTATATAATAGTTTTTAATTCTTTATTAATTAAACAGAAGTTTTACTGTACTTGAATCCATGATCATTTATAACCCATGTAAATATATATTTTGGCATGCTGTCCAGTCAAGTATAAAAAATATCATTATTATTTAAAAAAAGAAGCAATTTCTTTTGTCCTTCATGATGAATGTTTTGGAGCAACACAAAAAACAATCTAGCAACAGTCTTAAAAATGCCACAAAATACTTTGTGGTGAGGGTGGATCAGGTTAGTGTTTCTGGAACAGAGATGCCTCATTGTTCCTGTTGAGTGGTGGAGCTTCCTTTGGACAAGTTCTCATTGGCCTGCAAGGGCTGCTGCCCTTTTCCATCTTTATCAGTTTCCCATAGCAGTGAGTCATCTGTTCCTTATATGTTCATCGATGAAGTACTGCATGTTCCCATTTAATCTCATGACAATGATACCATTTTTTATTACTTTTTGCATACATTTCAGAAAATCTGAGAGAAAATATATAGTATACTGTAGTTTTACATCTTAGAAGTGACAATTTGTTTAACAAAAATAAATAATTAATACATGTTCTCCCATTGCTCGATGGTTTTCTTCTGGTTTCCTCTCACAGTCCAAAGACATGCAAATTGGGGTAACTTATGTTTCCTAATTGCCTATATTGTGTGCATGTTGGTGGCCTGCGATAGATTGTCACCCCATCCAGGGTTTACCCCACCAAGTGCCCAAGTGGAGGGTTTATCTTGGCTGTGATGACAGCAGGTGGAGGGACAGAATCTTCTCATGGGTCAGAAGGTGTAAGGGCAGCATCTTCTCTAGGGTCAGAATGTAAACTGATGATAATATCTTTAATAAGGTCAGCAGGTGGAGCAACAACATCCTTGCAAGGGTCTGGAGGCAAAGTGACGATTACTCTACAGGGATGTGGAGGTGGAGCAATGATGATGCCACTCTGCTGACCCTGAGAATGAGCTGTTACTATAGAAACAATGAGGTAGAATGAGTGCATTAGGTGAAGCGACTGACCGACGTGGAGTGATGATATACTCACCATGGGTTGGCAGGTGAAAAGACAACACTTTCATGCTTGACATCATGGCTTTGGTTAGCAGAGGGAGATAGGACACGTTGCCTGGGTCAGAAGTTGGAGTGATGATGTCCTTTTTGAGGTCAGAAGGTGAATGGACTATTCTTTCACATTAGACTAAGAATTGATGTCTTGGCCTGAGGTCATCTGGTGGAAATATGGCATCCTAGCAAGGATCAGAAGGTAGAGGTTTGGAAAGGAGACAGTAGATGTTTTTCCTAGGGTTAGGGTTAGGATTAAGGGTCAGGAGGTATAAGGTTTAGAAGGCAGAGTGGTGATGTCCCCTCTGTGTGTTAGCAGGTAAAGTCACAAGGTCTGAAGGTGGAGAGTATCTTTTGCTAGTAATAAACAGAGACCTTTATGACAGACAGTGTGTTTGTGCATTTGACTGAGTTTCTCCTGGCGCCAGAAAAGCTTATCGAAGCACAGCGGACAGACCGAGCAACTCGCTTATTCAATTACGCAACTTTAAAACTTTACAGTGTGTGTGTGTGTTAGCTACACTATTCCTTCAGCAGAGGTCTCCAGGGTCCCTGAACTACACAATAGCATATAGATCTTATCCTTGAGTTGGGTATTGCTGTATTATTGCTGTAGGATGTGGGTACAGCAGGCACAGCACGTGACCGTACCACTGAGAGACGCTGCTCATACACAATAAAGTAGAGCAGGCCGTACGGACCGGTGCACAGGGGGGCACGCCCACCTTAGATTGAGTAGCAATTTGAGTTTCTTTTCTATTTTGATTTATTTCATTACAAAATCAGGTAAAATCCTGTTGATGTCATGCATTGTCATGCATTATATTCCTGTTTCCCTTCACCTAAGTTCTGTTTCCATACACTCTACTCCCACTTCCCTACACCATATTCCCATTTTCCTAAAACCTACGTCTGTTTACCTACACCTCACTCCTGTTTCTCTACACCCTACAAGCTGAACACACCTTAATTTCCTGTTGTGTCCACTTGGGGTTGGTACGACTCCTAACCTCAGTGCATTATGGAATTTCAGGGGCGTGTTGGTTATAGTAATTTTTTTAAGTAGAATTGTCAAGTTCTAACCAATAGTGCACACAACCATGAATCAAATACTTTTTGTAATGCCATAATCTAAATATAATGCGTTCTGATGTCACAAAAAGTACAATTCATGAGATACTATATTAAAGAGAGCAACCCGTAACCTTGAGCGAAAATGGAGGAAAACCAAATTAGCAGGTCTTCGCATATCGTGTAAAGACAGTATGTGCAGCTATAGACAGGCTCTAAAAGCTGCTAGGACCGAGCATCTTAGCCAACTGATCTAAACCAAAACTGAAGAAACCAAAACAATCCCAGTCCAAAACTTGATGGACTTCTTTAATGAAACAATCAATAATATCAGGAAGAAAATATCGGAGGTTCAACCTCTAATATTATCCCATGATCCAGTTCAGCCTATAGCTTCACATTCACATTTAGATTTTCAGTGCTTTACAGATATAGGACAGGAAGAGCTGTATAAACTTATTACCTCGGCTAAATCAACAACGTGCCTGTTAGACCCAATCCCAACCAGATTTTTAAAGGATGTGATGCTTACGGTTGGAGAGCCACTTCTAAACTGTCATGCACACTCAATCCGCGACTGGCACTAGGACCCGGAAATAATGCGGTCGCGAACCAGGAAGTATAAGAGGAGTAAACAAGCCACAACATACCGCTCAGTCATTGAGTTTCGGCCCATGTCGGTTCAGGTTGTCCGTCTGCTAAACCGTGAGTACTCACCATCTTTGGTTTTGCTTCCTGATATTGTGTGTGTATTTATAGGACGCGGATTAAATTTGTGTTTTTCCCTTGCTCCCTTTTCGTGAGAGTCCTTAAACTAAATTGCGTGGTTATCCTGCCTACTCGCTTTCATCCGCGTTTGGGTTTACCATCCACGCTACATTGGGCTAACCGCTAAAGCTGCGTCTTCTGGTCACCAAGGTTAGTTCATCCTGACAGAATGACTGAGCCCTCCGCGGTGAACCCAGCGGATCATGCGCACCTCTGTGACGTGGTAGATCGGCACGCCGCGCTTATCGATAAGCTAACCGGGGAGATCGCTAATCTGCGCCGGGACCTCCAAGACGTTGCGGCCTTGCGGCGCGAGGTCGCGGAGCTCCGGCGGGAGAACGCGGATCTCCGAGCGGCTGTGGGTGGCGCGGCTAGCCGGCCTCCCGTCGCGGCGGCCGCGGGGCCGCGGGGCCGCACCAAACCTCCCCCCCTCCTTCTGATGTGTTTCTTGCTCTTCCAGACAAATGGGATGGCAAGGACGGGAAATGCAATGTGTTTTTGACATCACTATAGCTGGTGTTTGAGTTCAATTCCACCAAATACTCCACCGATCGGCTCCGCATTGCTCTTCTTGTTTCATTGCTATCCGGGCAGGCAGCTGAGTGGGCCATGGCAGTACTTCGATCGGATTCTGACACCGCCCATTCCTACAATGAATTCACCCATCAACTCAAACTGACTTTTGAACATCCTGCGGGCGAGGTGGAGACCGACACCAAGCTCTACCATCTGCGACAGGGAGGATCGTCCGTGAGCCGCTACACCGCGGAATTCCGCACCCTCGCGGTGCAGACATCCTGGGGAGATGCCGCGCTCCGGACATCCTACAACGAAGGACTGGCTCCACGCATTAAGGATGAACTAACCGGACGAGAGCTCCCAGCCACACTGAAGGGTCTAATCCAGCTCACCCTCCGCATCGACCAACGCCTCCTCTCTCGTCCTCCTCTCTCGAAGCCAGCCCCGAGGACCCTTTCATCTGCTTCCACCTACGCCTACACTCCATCTCGACCACCAACCACCTTCACTCCCACCACCACTGAACATGTCGGATCTCCACCTCCTGCCGTGGTTAACACCGGAGCCGGGGAACCCATGCAATTAGGGCGCGCCGCCCTGACCATGGCGGAACGAGAACGCCGGTTTCGAGAAGGGTTGTGTGCTTACTGTGGGTCGGCGACCCACCACCGAGCGATCTGTCCAGTGCGCCCGGGAACGGCGCAGCCCCAGTGAGCAGGAGGGGAGACTCACCGGGCACCATCCACCTCTCCACCGCTACCAGCACCACCACCTCCCGCTTCACGGTTCAGGTAACCCTCCAATTTGGCCACAAACGGGTCCGAAGTGCCGCGTTCATCGATTCTGGTGCCGCAGGTAACTTCATTGACTACACCTATGCCAAAGAAATGGGGGTGAAGATTGAGGCGTTATCCCAGCCTATTCACGTTACATCAGTCGACGGTCGGCCTCTTTCCTCCAGCCCCATCACTCACCAGACCCAACCCATCACTTTCACCATCGATCAACATCATGAACAGCTACAATTTTACCTCACTCCCATTTCTTCTCCTCCCATCATACTCGGCTATCCCTGGCTGCTACAGCATGACCCTCTCATTTCGTGAGCACAAAATCGGATCCTCCATTGGGGGCTAACCTGCACCGAACTTTGCCTACGGGCACATGCTGGGACGTGTTCTAAGGAGTCCGATGCCCCCGAAGTCGACACTGACGCCATCCCACCTGAATATAGGGACCTGGCTGAAGTCTTCTGCAAGAGAGGAGCCACCCACCTACCACCGCATCGCCCATACGACCTGGCGATAGAACTTCAGCCAGGTTCCGTTCCGCCCCGCGGCCACCTTTACTCCCTGTCGACCACCGAGACGCAAGTTATGGAGGAGTATGTCGCCAACGCCCTGCGTCATGGCACTATCCGGCCCTCCTCCTCGCCAGCAGCCGCGGGGTTCTTCTTTGCTAAGAAGAAAGGGGGCGAACTTCGCCCGTGTGTTGATTATCGGGGGCTAAACAAGATAACCATAAAAAACCGACATCCGCTACCGCTCACCAACTCAGCCCTGGACGCCCTCTCTGGTGCCACCGGGTTCACGAAGTTGGACCTCCGGAGCGCCTACAACTTGGTGCATATCAGAGAGGGCGATGAGTGGAAAACGGCATTTATCACACCCACCGGACACTACGAGAGCCTGGTCATACCATTTGGACTCTGCAATGCACCCTCGGCCTTCCAACAGTTCATCAACGACGCCCTCAGGGATATGCTAGGCCGATGGGTGTTCGTCTATCTAGACGATATCCTCATCTATTCTCACAACATCCAAGAACACATCCAACACGTTTGGGCTGTTCTAAAGAGATTGCTCGCTCACCAACTGTACTGCAAGCTGGAAAAATGTGCCTTTCACAAGCACTCCACCACGTTCCTGGGTTTTGTCATCTCGCCCCAGGGTGTGGCCATGGACCCACAGAAACTCGAGGCTGTACGTCACTGGCCCCTACCCAGGACACTCAAACAGCTTCATCGGTTTCTTGGGTTTGCGAATCGTCGCTTCATCCGGGGCTACAGTACAGTTGCATCATCACTAACCACATTGACCAGGCCCTCGAGTCATCCTTTTCAACTCAACCCCGCTGCCATCTCCTCTTTCCAAGAACTGTGTCATCGCTTCACCACCGCTCCCGTCCTTCTCCACCCCGATGCCAACAAACCTTTCGTTGTGGAGGTGGACGCGTCGGATGTGGGCGCCGGCGCCATTCTCTCCCAGCGAGGTCCAGACCAGAAACTGCATCCTTGTGGTTTCTTCTCCAAGAAATTCAATCCCACTCAGCAGCGATACGGAGTAGGGGACCGTGAACTGCTGGGCATAAAGTGGGCCTTGGAGGAATGGCATCACTGGCTCCAGGGCGCCAGTGAGCCGTTCATCGTCTGGACCGACCACCAGAACCTCATCACCATCAAGAACCTACGGCAGCTCAACCCACGACAGGCGCGGTGGGCCTTATTCTTTGAACAATATGACTTCCATCTGTCATACCGCCCGGGGTCCAAGAATACCAAGGCTGACGCGCTGTCAAGACAGCATGACGAAGACCTTCCCCGGGCGGAACCTGTGCCTGTCATCTCCTCCTCCCGGATCATTGCTCCTCTTCAGTGGAACTTGGAGACGAGGGTCCGCCAGGCACAAGCCGCAGAGACCGGACTGGCAGGCGTGCCGCCTGGACGACTTTACGTGCCCCAGAACCTAAGAACAGAAGTTCTCCAATGGGGGCACTCTTCGCCCATCGCCGGACACCAAGGAACATGAAGAACCCTATTATTCATCGAACGGGCGTTCTGGTGGCCCGCTATGAGGAGAGAGGTCGGAGAGTTCATTCAGGCGTGCCCGGTGTGCGCCAGGGCTAAAGATCTAAACCAACCATCCCCAGGAGAGCTACACCCACTCCCTGTTCCTCGACGGCCCTGGACGCACATCGCTTTGGATTTCATCACGGGCCTTCTGACAGAAAAAACACCATCCTTACCATTATTGACCGGTTCTCCAAGGCCGTGCAACTGGTGGCCCTCACTGGACTCCCCTCAGCTAAAACCACCGCTGAGTTGATAATGGAACACGTAGTCCGCCTGCATGGGTTCCCTAAGGACATCGTCTCGGACAGAGGGCCCCAGTTCACCGCCCGGTTCTGGAAGGCCTTCTGCCGTCTGATCAATTCCACCAGTAGTCTGTCATCCGGATACCACCCCCAGACTAATGGTCAGACGGAACGGACCAACCAACAACTGGAGCGCTACCTAAGGTGTTTTGTCGCTGATCGCCAGCGCTCCTGGGCCCGCTACCTCATATGGGCAGAACTATCTCACAACCTTAACGTTTCCTCTGCCACCAACCTAAGCCCATTTGAGGTGTGCTATGGTTTCCAACCTCCGATGTTCGCAAATCAAGAACCGGAGGTTGACGTACCATCGGCCCAACAGTTGGTCCGTAGGTGTCGACGGGTCTGGAATCAAGCCAACCTCGCCATCCAAAATGCCAACGACCGTTACATCACTCAGCACCGCCGTCGACACCCCCCGGGACGTTTGTACCGAGTAGGTGACAAGGTATGGCTATCTACAAAGAACCTCCATCTCCATACCGAATCCCGGAAACTCTCACCTCGCTTCATCGGACCATACCGCATCACCCTAAGAGTAAACCCTGTCACCTACTGGCTCCAGCTGCCTGCGGCGCTCCGGATTCACCCCATATTCCACACCATCTGCCCTCTGCACCTCATCTGTCCACTGGCTCATCCCTGTGCTGAACGGGTCTTCATGTTAAGTTAAATGATTTTCTGTCATTTTGCACCTTCACCTGCACAACACACATGATGTTATATACTGTAATTTCTATCTGTTATCACCCAGATGAGGATGGGTTCCCTGTTGAGTCTGGTTCCTCTCAAGGTTTCTTCCTAATGCCATTTCAGGGAGTTTTTCCTTGCCACCGTCGCCATCACCCTTGGCTTGCTCATCAGAGACATTTCATTCATCATTCATTCATCTCATTATTACCTAAACACATTTTTCTCACACATACACACCTCCAAAAATTTTCTTTTCTAACAAAATGTTTTTAATTTTTGTGAAGCTGCTTTGAGACAATGACCATTGTTAAAAGCCCTATATAAATAAAATTGAATTGGAATTGAATATTATAACACCACACAAATGTCATAAGAACTAAAAACAATGTATTATACTTTTGCTATAAGAAAGCAGAAAGAAAGCAAAAATGTTTGCTTTAGTTGCTAAAAGAAAGAAAAATAATGCCATGACTAAAACAATCCTACATTCTAAAATTATAATTAATACCATAATCATTATAGAATCATAAAATTATATAATTATAATATAATTAAAAGTGGATAAATTATATATATATATTGTGTGTGTGTTTGTTTGATATACAGTGGTGTGAAAAACTATTTGCCCCCTTCCTGATTTCAATTCAATTCAATTCAATTCAATTCAATTTTATTTATATAGCGCTTTTAACAATGGTCATTGTCTCAAAGCAGCTTCACAAAAGTTAAAGAAATTTAACAAAAAAAAAATAAATAAATAAAAATAAAAATTATATATATAGAATAATTATATATAAAATAATAAATAAATAAATAAAATTATAATAGAAAATAAATAAATAAAAACAAATAATAATAATAATAATTATAGAAAAGAAAATCATTGGAAGTGTGGATGTGTGAGAAAAATGTGCAGATAATAATGAGACGAATGAATGAAATGTCTCTGATGAGCAAGCCAAGGGTGACGGCGACGGTGGCAAGGAAAAACTCCCTGAGATGGCATTAGGAAGAAACCTTGAGAGGAACCAGACTCAACAGGGAACCCATCCTCATTTGGGTGATAACAGATAGAAATGATATAACATCTTGTGTGTTGTGCAGGTGAAAATTCAATATGACAGAAATTATTTAAATTTGTCATGAAGACCAGTTCAGCATAGGGACGAGTCAGTAGGTGCAGAGGGCAGATGAGGTCTGGATCACTGGAAGCACAGGAGCAGCATGTGTAGCTCCAACCATCATAAAGCTGAATCCAGTTGGAGCTGGTCCTTCTCTGGATGCCTCAGGAACCTCGCAGGGTCGGCCTTTGTCTACTGAAGCTGGCAAAATCTCCCGATGCCTCGGGATGGGTAGAGAAATACAGAACAGATGGGGAGAATTAGCGTAGTTGCCATTCGGTATAGGTGTACTGGAGTATGAGTACTGGGATGAGTTATGTGTATGCCAGATTAAAAAGATGTGTCTTGAGTCTACTTTTGAACTGAGAAACCGTGTCTGCTCCCCGAACACTGTCTGGAAGGCTATTCCAAAGCTTTGGAGCTAAATATGAAAAAGCCCTACCCCCCTTTGTAGATTTTGAAATTCTGGGAACTACCAGAAGTCCGGAGTTTTGTGATCTTAAGGCGCGTGGTGGATTGTAGCGTATCAGAAGACTGGTTAGGTATGTGGGAGCTAAACCATTTAAGGCCTTGTATGTAAGTAATACTATTTTGTAATTTATTCTAAACTGAACAGGTAGCCAGTGCAGGGATGATAATTTCTTATTCTTTTGCATGTTTGTCACACTTAAATGTTTCTGCTCATCAAAAACCGTTAACTATTAGTCAAAGATAACATAATTGAACACAAAATGCAGTTTTTAAATGAAGGTTTACATTATTAAGGGAGAAACAAAACTCCAAATCTACATGGCCTTGTGTGAAAAAGTGATTGCCCCCCTTGTTAAAAAATAACTTAACTGTGTTTTATCACACCTGAGTTCAATTTCTGTAGTCACCCCCAGGCCTGATTACTGCCACACCTGTTTCAATCAAGAAATCACTTAAATAGGAGCTACCTGACACAGAGAAGTAGACCAAAAGCACCTCAAAAGCTAGACATCATGCCAAGATCCAAAGACATTCAGGAACAAATGAGAACAAAAGTAATTGAGATCTATCAGTCTGGTAAAGGTTATAAAGCCATTTCTAAAGCTTTGGGACTCCAGCGAACCACAGTGAGAGCCATTATCCACAAATGGCAAAAACATGGAACAGTGGTGAACCTTCCCAGGAGTGGCCGGCTGACCAAAATTACCCCAAGAGCGCAGAGACAACTCATCCGAGAGGCCACAAAAGACCCCAGGACAACATCTAAAGAACTGCAGGCCTCACTTGCCTCAATTAAGGTCAGTGTTCACGACTCCACCATAAGAAAGAGACTGGGCAAAAAACGGTCTGCATGGCAGATTTCCAAGGCGCAAACCACTTTTAAGCAAAAAGAACATTAAGGCTCGTCTCAATTTTGCTAAAAAACATCTCAATGATTGCTAAGACTTTTGGGAAAATACCTTGTGGACCGACGAGACAAAAGTTGAACTTTTTGGAAGGTGCGTGTCCCATTACATCTGGCATAAAAGTAACACAGCATTTCAGAAAATGAACATCATACCAACAGTAAAATATGGTGGTGGTAGTGTGATGGTCTGGGGTTGTTTTGCTGCTTCAGGACCTGGAAGGCTTGCTGTGATAGATGGAACCATGAATTCTACTGTCTACCAAAAAACCTGAAGGAGAATGTCCGGCCATCTGTTCGTCAACTCAAGCTGAAGCGATCTTGGGTGCTGCAGCAGGACAATGACCCAAAACACACCAGCAAATCCACCTCTGAATGGCTGAAGAAAAACAAAATGAAGACTTTGGAGTGGCCTAGTCAAAGTCCTGACCTGAATCCTATTGAGATGTTGTGGCATGACCTTAAAAAGGCGGTTCATGCTAGAAAACCCTCAAATAAAGCTGAATTACAACAATTCTGCAAAGATGAGTGGGCCAAAATTCCTCCAGAGCGCTGTAAAAGACTCGTTGCAAGTTATCGCAAACGCTTGATTGCAGTTATTGCTGCTAAGGGTGGCCCAACCAGTTATTAGGTTCAGGGGGCAATTACTTTTTCACACAGGGCCATGTACGTTTGGATTTTTTTTCTCCCTAAATAATAAAACCCCTCATTTAAAAACTGCATTTTGTGTTTACTTGTGTTATCTTTGACTAATAGTTAAATGTGTTTGATGATCAGAAACATTTTGAGTGACAAACATGCAAAAGAATAAGAAATCAGGAGGGGGGCAAATAGTTTTTCACACCACTGTATTACATCTATTTTTCTTTTAATCGAAACTTAAAAAAAAGCATTGTTTTGACCCTGTTCCGTAAGGGCATGTGTAAAGTCATTGTTAGCAGGTTTTATTAGTGTGAGCTTTGGCCCTGTGACTGACCAGAGGTCAAGGGTTTGACGTGATGGGCTTCAACTGATTTCCTTCCTCTCATGCCCTTAATGCTTAGTGCACTTTGAAGTGGCTGAATTTCCTTGGAGCTGAAACAATAGAGCTGGTAGCCGGAGACAGTTCAAGACAAAATGTACACCTTAAATCACAAGGTCATGCCAGTTTTAGACACGCTTATTCAGGAGCGCGAGGAAATGTGTCCTGCTGAGGAGCTTGGGGAAAACATGTCCTGCTGAAGAGCATGGGGGAACGTGTCGCGCTGATCTCTGACCAGTCTGACATTTGATTCATACGTTTAAATATAAAATAACTACTTCTGTATGGAATAATTAAATAAATTTTTTTTCTTACCCCTTAATTGTACTCTTTGATGTGACTTTATTCTATCATACCCATTAATTCAAATGTTTTTATGTATGTAAAGCAACCTTGAGTTTGAAAAGAGAGTTTTATTATGCATTTCTATTCACATCTTATTTACCTATGTACACAAATCAAATCATAACATCAACATTACTGCCACATAAACTGAACATCATTGATAGATGTTTTTTAGATACAAGACAACGATTTAAAAATATCTATCTATCTATCTATCTATCTATCTGTCTGTCTGTCTGTCTGTCTGTCTGTCACTAGCTATACACCAGTAAACTGCTGACAGGATCATTAGCACCAAAGCCCAGACCATCTGGTCCAATCCCCCAAAAATGTCAACGCAACACCTCTTGCTAAAAAAAGCTGATGATAATAGAAAGTCACTACAACATCCAGTGCACCACAGTCCACTGTGCATGAGGCTTAGCAAGCAAAGATCCAAAGACCCGCGACCCAGCCTCCAAAATCTCCAGATCCCCATCTGGTCAAAAACCCATGGGATGCAGCAGATGTCACAAACTGAGCCTAATATTCTTCTTCAGTGTTTTCTGGTAGAGCACAGAATTCATGGTCCCACCAATTATGACAAGTTGTCCAGAGGTCCTGAAGCTGCGAAGCAGTCCATTATCATCACACTACCATCATCATGCTTGACTGTTGGTATGATGTTGTTTTTATGAAATAGAGTGTTAGTTTTACACGAGATATAAACCTTCCAAAAAGTTACAAATTTGTCTCATCAGTCTACAGCATATTTGCCCAAAAGTTTTGGGGATAATCAAAATGACGAGCCTTTGCGTCCTTTTTGGTCAGCGGGGGCTGTTGCCCTGGAAGTCTCCTATGGATGCCAGGGGTAGCTCAGTGGTTCATGCATTGGGCTATGATCCTGAATATCCCAGGTTCAAATCCCACCATCAAGTTACCACTGTTTGGCCCTTGAGCAAGGCCCTGAACTGCTCAAATGTATAATGAGATAAAAATCATGAAGAATGACCAACTTTATGTGAGGCCTGCTGTTGTTCTGGGTTATTTTATGAGCTCCTGTATGAGTCGGCGTTGTGCTCTTAGAGTAATTTTGGTAGGCTGGCCACTCCTGGGAAGGTTCCAAGTTTTCTTTGTTTGTGGATAATGGCTTTCACTATGGTTCACTAGAGTCCCAAATCTTTAGAAATGGCTTGGTAACCCGTTCCAGAATGATACATGTCAATTACTTTTTTTCTCATCTGTTTCTCATCTGAATTTCTTTAGATTGCTTTGCTTTTTGAGATCCTTTAGCATGCTTCTCTTTGAAAGACAGGTTCTCTAGAAGTTCCTTTGGCAGTAATCAGGCCTGGGTGTGTCAAGTGAAATTTAACTCAGCTTTCCAAAAATCTCAGATAAATTCATGATTTACTTTTTCACATATGGCCAGGTAAGTCCGGACAGCTGTTTCCCCTTAATAAATTAAATAATTATTTTAAAACTGCATTTTGTATTTCCTTGGCTTAGCTTTGTGTAATATAAAAATTTGTTTCATGATCTGAATCATTTAAGTTTGACAAATATGCAAAAGAATACTTGCAGAACAACTTGCACGACAAATACAGCACAGTGTAGGTGGTTTTAATTTTAATGATATTATGGTGTTTGATTGGCATACTGTAAATCTTACATTTTATTTATTTAAGATACAATAAATGTTTCACATCTTAAGCTGTGGGAAAATTGTAATTGTTTTTTTAGGAAGCTTAAAACTTAAATTTTTACTTTTTTGCAGAAAAACATGAAACTTTTCGTGTGAAATATTTCTCTTAGATTAAAGAAGGCTCTGCTATGTTTGAACTTACTCAGAGTCTGAGAAACTGTTAATAGACAATCTCAGAACTCTGAAGAATCGTGAGAATCAGAGATCATGGAAATCACTCATGTGAATCCATGCACAAATAACAAAACCTGGAACTTCATTATGGAATTGACTGGAAGTCAGTGAAAGGAGGCCAAGACAGGAGAGATGTTTGGTGCTGGTCTTAATTTGAGCGGGGACATTTTGGACCAGTTGAAGACAAGAGAGGTGTTTGGTGCTGGTCTGAATTTGAGTGGGGGCATTTTGGACCTGGTGAAGAGAGGAAAGATGTTAGTCCCGATTTGAGCCTGAGCAGCTTCATTTTGGACCTGGTGAAGACAGAAGTCCTGTGTTTTCTGCAAGTGACCTGGAGAGTTACATGCAACACATTTTCTCTCTTATTATGTTTATTAGTAATGAAATGTTCCCTCCTCCTGAGGGATTCTGATTAAAACCCTGCTCTTATTATTATAGAAATGGCTGGGGTGTGTTTTGTGAGCCGCTCTCATGATTGTCAGCAGAAGCATGGAGTAGTAAAGAGACAGGATCTTCTCACCAACGCCGCCTCCTGGGATCACGCTTGCTCCTCTCACCACAGACGTCAAGGGCCCTAGGTAGGAAGGAAGCTGTCCTGAAGCCACTTCCCTCCATTGTGTGTTTGTGTCCTAAACAAGCGCGAAACAGCTCATGGACTCCGAGTCTCAAGGTGAGACGCTCGGACCAACGACGCAATCAGGGAATCAACTGGAGGCTCTTCGTGCGCAAGACAGTCGCCAAGTCCGGCATCACAGAGAATACGAGGAAAGGCGATCTTTTTCCTTTGATCCCTGAGTTTTAAAATGAGGGTTTGTGTATCAGTGTATACACTCTCTGTAATTTTAGCCAAAAAAATAGCGAATGAAGGAATGTTCTTATCCATGTCCAACAAGTCAAGCTGCATAATGGTTTCCACTGGACTCCTACAGGTTTCCATGGCAAGACAATTTGTAAAAAAAAAAAAAACAAGAAAATGTGCAATTCTGTGTGATTTATTAAATGTTATGGGTCTTCACAGTAAAGTTGTAAAAATTTGCTGTATTGGGAAAAAAGCTCACAACACTCACAATGACAGGAAGTGAGGTTAAATCAACATCTGTGCCCTACACCTTACATATCTTTGATTTACCCTGCCTCAGGTCCAGCTTGGGTTCGACTCGGGTCGGCAATAACACGACCTGTGATTTACACAAATAAACATGAGCGTCCCACTCCACAGTCTCCAGTGCTGTGCAGGAAGCTATAATTTATACTACAATTTACATTTACTCATCACTTTCTTTATCCCCTTCTTCCTTCTCTTCTTCTTTACCTTGGTTCTTTCTGCTAAGATCAAACACTGCTGTTTATTTTTTAAACATTTTATCTATCTATCTATCTATCTATCTATCTATCTATCTATCTATCTATCTATCTATCTATCTATCTATCTATCTATCTATCTATCTATCTATCTATCTATCTATCCATCCATCCATCCATCCATCCATCTATCCACCTACCTATCTACCTATCTTAACGTTTTTGCTCATTGTTTAGTGGATTTCCGGAGTCACTCGCCATTCAGCCTTTTTACTCGCCACAATTTTGTTGACATTGAAAAACAACAGATTCAGTACAACTGAACTCATTCTGATATTAAAAATACAGCAACTCAGAACATTTATCATGTTAGTGTGTTGTGTACTATTATCAGGTATTATTATTCATTATGTATTATTATATCAGAATTCTGAGTTAGGACAATGGACTCTGGTCTATCTTGTAGTGTTGACTCTTTATAGTGGGAGGTAATTCAATCAATTGATGAATTTTCTATCATTCAACATGAAATCAAAATAGATTTTAATAGTGATTACTTTTTTTGTATAATCAGTAAATAACCTGCGAAAGGGGCAAAACATTCTCATCCTGTTGAGAAGCAATAGCCCTTTAAGGAAATGATACACACACACACCGAACAGAAAGTAAAAGTGTGTGCGTGTTAGTGATGCGCTGGTAACCCGCGGGTCGGGTTGGGGCGGGTAAAGAAATTGTCACTTTATTTGCGGGAGGTTTGGGTTAGGGTTAGGCTTAATGACCCTAGGTGGGTCATTAAAAACAAAATTAAATAAAAATATCCATGTATGTTGCGTGCAATTCCGCTGCCAGTCACAACAAAAACAAAGAAATAAAAGTGAAGATGGAAGACGAGGTGCAGGAGAAATTGAGGTCGGGAATTTACATCATTTAATGGTCGCGGGTGCGGGGCGGGTTGTAAAAATAGATACAGTGTTGCGGGGTGGGCTGGGGCGGGCCAAATAATTTCATAAAAGCGGGACCCGCAGGTTGGAAAAATACCCAACCCGCGCATCACTAGTGTGTGTGTGTGTGCGCGCACGCTCAATGCATGTGTGAACATGTGTAGAGAGGTATTAAATGTCCTCATTACATTCATGCGCATTTTATGCGCGTAATATTACGTTGCAATGCGTTTATTATATCGGATGACTTTAGAGAAAACTACAACTAAAATATATTGTCATACCAAAGAATAAACTACCCGCCAAAGTGGCTAGTGAGACTAAAGTTATTACCCGCCACAGACGAATTTTACCCGCATTTGGCTGGTGGGCGGGTGCCAATGTCAAGCCCTGCTACCCACCTACCTACCTACAGTACGTAACCATTGACCCATTCACAATTTAAACCCGATGAAACTTGCCATGGTCATCTTGGGGTATGAACGTGCCATCGTGGAAGAAAAACTCCACAGATGTGATAACCTGGTCATTCCGTATATTCTGGTCATCAGCTGACATACATTTTTGGGCACATAACATTACTGAGCATAGACCTGAGCAACTGAAGCAACCCCCGATTGTAACCCTGCCCCAACATGCTTGTATGGTATGCACTAGGCATGACTCTTTATTCGTATCTCTTCTTACCCTGATGTATCTTTCATTTACATTTTCATTTATGGCTTTTGGCAAATACCAAATGCAGAGCAACTCACATTTTATCTCATTATAAATCTAAGTTGAGGATCAAGGGACCAACAGTGTCAACTTGGTGGTGCGGGGCTTTGAACCCAGGTCAGTCCAATTGCTTAACCACTGAGCTATGCTTGACCCCATTACTCTGGAACTGGATTAATCTACACTGATGATACACAACTTCATGCACTATCTACATCAGAGTAAGTAGTTTAATTAAACCCTGTAGGTCCAAGAAGACAATTTTGCATATAACATGTGTGTGTAACAAACTTTACATAGACCTATGTGTATATTTGTGTATGTATGAGTGTGTGTGTGTGTATGTGTGTGTGTGAGTATGCGCACGTGCCCAAAACCATTGTGTGTGATTAAAAGGGTGTTGCGTGAGTGTGTGTGAATGTGCGGTATCTGTAGGTTTGAAATCAGGAAATGCCCCATTAGCCTCATGTCTCCAGGAGTCCCGCTGCCACCGCGATCCTCCTGAACAATGGTCCACAGAATTTACACACACACACACACACACACACACACACACACACACACACACACACACACACACACACACACACACACACACACACACACTCCCTGAGAAAGGCAGACAGAGAGAGAGACAGAGTCCGCATGCAGATTAACACTCAAGAAGCACTTGCGTTAATCTAATCTAATTCTAAGATAATCTAATACAATTATATCTAATCTAATCTCA
The DNA here is from genome assembly GCA_030522415.1 of Channallabes apus. Lineage (NCBI taxonomy): Eukaryota > Metazoa > Chordata > Actinopteri > Siluriformes > Clariidae > Channallabes > Channallabes apus. The sequence continues at coordinate 52,275,464 of CM060108.1, read as the reverse complement.
TTTAAATTGGTTGCTGCATTTAATGCGATACACACATGTGACACACTTGTGTTAAAAATGTGTTTGCCATTCTTTGCTAATTTAATATTTCATTCTGTGAAAAACACAAATATATGATACACATGTTTGAGGCATGACCTCATAAAAGATAAAAATGTCTTAAAATTAAAAAGCTTGTCCAAACGTATACTGGTTTAGACTCTGTAGTGTTCATGCTGTACTCAAACACACACGCAAGATATACTCAGCCTGCTCAGACGTACAGTAAGCAGCCAGAATATGCATAAACAAACATTACATTTATTAGAAACAAAATGACCTGATTCTTTAGAGGGCCTAATGCAGAGCCTTAAGGGATCCCTTATGATACTTTGTATGTCTGTAAACACTAATTAATTTATTCTTTTGAATAAAATCAAAGTGATGACAAACTAGTTTAACCGTATATGATTAAAGAACATAAAACCACTTTCACCACCACCAACAACAATGATAATAAAAATCGTTTCAGATTTGACGTAAATGTTGCTTTTGTTTTCACACACTACTTGTTTATCTTTAAATTTATTCCCACTGCAGATGCTTTAATCAGGGGTTCCCCAGCTGTCCCTGGATTTGCCAAGCACTTCCTTTTCACTTCTTCTTTATTATTAGTATTATACAAATTTGTTATTAGAAATATAAATATCATTGTGTGGTTTGCAGAATGAAAAGTATAAACTATTGTATTGTTTCAGTTTCTCCCACACGTCTGTGAGTTCTCGAAAGTGATGAAGCTCAGTGGGGGATTAAAACAGCAGGAGACATCTCTCAGCACCATCCGGTGAGAAATTCCCAGATGACCAGGAGGTGGGAGGGTGAGGAAGGATAAAAGAAAAGAGAGCAAGAGAGATAAAGAAAAGACAGGCTTTTATGCCAAAGTGTAGAAAAGAGCTATGTGTTACTACCTTCAGTAGCATTTTTACCAGAAGAAACAGAGATGATTGATGTTCCTGGTTTAGACATGTGACGCAGGAACTTAAAAGGCTCAAAATATTTTTTTTGGTACATAAGAACCCTGGTTCTCATAGTGAAAAGATACCTGAAAGATTAATGACAATGAAGTTCTTCTAACTTCTGGACATGGAGTAGCTCTGTTACTCTTTTTTTTAATTACTTGGTTTCTATCTGTACCAATTCTAGTGCTTTTCTGTGAAGCAAAAACTACATTAAACTCTCATTCGTCCAGTGAAAACAGACCGGACGTTTTCAGGAACTTCATTCCATGAGTTGAAATCACAAGGTGTGTGTTCACCAGAGCAACAAGTGCTGATTATAGCATCTGGTCTGTTGAGATGTTTTCCCCTTTGTCTCAGGAACTGCAAAGGTTCTGTGATCTTCGTTCCATGAGTCTGTTTTCCTACAGAGGATGTTTGTTTAGTGTGTAGAGAAACTTTTCCCAATTCTGGAATACACACACATTTTGAAACTGAAACTAAAACTTCCAGGAACTTCACCCTAGTTCCACATTTCTTTTCCCCAAGTGAAGCAGAGATGATTTTACTTTCTGGGTTGAAGCTCTTGGAACATTTTCTTCCAAGCATAACATTTTTCTGTGGCTCAGGAACTACAGTATGTTTAGCTCTATGATTAGCTCATCTGGAGAAAACACATCTAAAATTAATCTTTTAGAGAATCCAAGGCTACTGTAGTTCCTGACCAAAACCTTCTAAATGTTTTTGGACATTTTTTTTGGGACCAGGAACTACAAATGGGTTTAGTTCATCGGGTGAACACCTATCTAAAGTTATCCTCTAACACAATCTTTTTCATGGAGGAATCATACCTGAAATGTTCCTGGAATGTTTTTGTTACCCTTAAATGGACCAGGGACAACAATTGGCAGTGGTCCTTTGGGTGAAACCACGCCCTCATTATTTTCACACCAGAGACAATTTGGGTGAATTTACTTTCTAGGCAGAACATATTGGAATTATTTAAGTTACTGGGTCAAAGTAAATACTTATCTGTAGACCATGGACAACAAGTGGCTCTGGTTCCTCTGGTGACAATGTGCAAACATTTTTCCTTAGATGAACTTGGGCACCGCACATGATGTGAAAAAAAAAAATGTCCAAATGTGTCAAAATGTGTTTTATAAGCTCTGGGTCACTAAAACTAAAACATTATGTTCATGTCTGCCTGAACAACATTTTATCACTACCTTGCCTTGAACTTTTATAGTTACTGTAATCTGCCCTCGTTTGACTTAAGGAGGTATTCAGTTATCAACAAATCTTTTTTCTGTATTAACTGAGTGAGTATGCAGTACATACAAACTTATTGTGTTTTCATAGCTAGACATTCATTCATTCATTCATTCATCTTCTATACCGCTTAATCCTGTGTTCAGGGTTGCGGGGGACCTGGAGCCTATCCCAGGAGACTTCGGGCACTAGGCAGGATGCCAATCCATCGCAGGGCACACACACATACACACACTCACACACCCAATCACACACTACGGGCAATTTAGGAACGCCAATTATCCTAACCTGCATATCTTTGGACTGTGGGAGGAAACCGGAGTACCCGGAGGAAACCCACCAAGCACGGGGAGAACATGCAAACTCCATGCACACAGAGACGGGAATCGAACCCAGACCCTGGAGGTGCAAGGCGACAGTGCTAACCACTACACCACCGCGCCGCCTCAGCTAGACATTGTTAGGGATTTAACATGTAGGTATCTTGACACAGTCTTAAAGTTCTTTAAGGTTCTACAGGGGCTCTTTATATATTGATTTCGAAAAACAATTTCTACTTAGAACTTTTTTCCTTAAAGGCACACTTAGTGGCTGGATTCCACATCTTTAAGAATGTTTAAGGGTTTTCTTTGAAGGACACCTCCTTCAATTTTCTACCTATCTCCAGTGAAATCCCCCATGGTATTTTATTCCTGGAATTCTTTAACACTTACAATTGTTTTACAATAATACTTATTTTCTTTAGAAAAGACAGTGGTACATCTATCTTGTTTGGACATATTCCTGTATTTTAGATCTCATCTTAAGCCAGAACATAAGCCAGACATCAGTGCATATTGTGCATATGTGTCCTTAAATCATAATTTTTCTTCTAGTCAGGTTGAGACAAACGTAGACAAGTCATGACTATCTCCTGAAGTTCTAGACAAAATGTTGTCTTTCAGACCTACCTAAATGAAGAATAATGAAAATAACCTCTGTGGTAAGTTTGCTGTCAGCCAGATGAAGAGAGTGTGAGGCCGAGAGCAGCAGGAGAACCAGGAAACCTTATTTTACACATGACACCATGAGATAAAGTAACGACCTGTAAAAGCGCTAAAAAAGATCTTTACGACTCTTTCTTTCCCACCGTCTCTTCCTGTGGAGACAGAGATCATGATGTTTGCATTCGTCAATGTCTTTTTCCGCTTCTCCCTGAGGTCTGTCTTTCACCTCGGGCAGGGCAGGTGCTCTGCCAAAGAAACGTCTTTTCAGTGGCTCCGTAAAATGTCCAGCCTTGTTTTCATGTGGATCTGGCGCTTCCTGTTTGTTGTCTGTCTCCAGGCAGAGTGAATAGGACATGCTTTTACTCACGGAATAATAATCAGGACAGACGGTTTCCTGCCAAGCACTGATACAGTAAAACTTTTACTTTAGCACAGAGGCCTGAGCAGGTCACATCTCAGCTGAAGCATACACAGTCTCTCCGAGACATGTAGCATCATCTGATTACAGATGATTTCTTTCCTCGAGAATGATGTGTCGATCTATGATTTAGTGAGAGACCCAGAAACTACATTACTGTCACGGTCGAACACCAGATGGCGCCAGACTCCGAGACTCCATTTTGTTTCTGTTCTGTTTCATTTTGGTTTTGAACTCCGTTTCCCAGAGTGCACCTCGGTCAGGTAATAGGAGCACACCTGATCGAGGTTAGCAGACTAATCAATACAAGTTAAATAGACTTTTGTTTCCTTTGTTCTGGGTCGGGCATCTGTTCGCTACGGTAATGTTCAGTGGGTGTTTCTGTTCCTTGTTCGTGGTCTAGGTGTCATGCCATTTCCCCTTGCTCTTAGTTTATGTTATTCTGTGTCTTGGTTCTGTGTCTAGTTTAGCTCTGTGTGTTAGGTTAGCTCTGTCTGTTAGGTTAGCTCTGTCTGTTAGGTTAGATCTGTCTGTTAGGTTAGCTCTGTCTGTTAGGTTAGCTCCATGTCTGGTAGCTCAATGTCCAATTTAGCTCAGTGTCTTGTATAACTCTATGTTTAGTTCAACTCTATGTTTAGTTCAGCTCTATGTTTAGTTCAGCTCTGTGTTTCAGTCTAGCTCTGTGTTTTGTATAACTCCATGTTTAGTTCAGCTCTATGTTTAGTTCAGCTCTGTGTTTCAGTCTAGCTCTGTGTTTTGTATGACTCCATGTTTAGTTCAGCTCTATGTTTGGTTCCGCTCTATGTTTCAGTCTAGCTCTGTGTTTTGGTTTAGCTCTGTGTTTTGGTCCAACTCTGTGTCTAGTTCTGCTCTGTGTGTTAGTTTACTCTGTGTTTTGTATAGCTCTATGTTCAGTTCAATGTTTAGGTTAACTCTGTGTTTAGGTCTATGGTTCGTTTGGCTCTGTGTCTAGTTTAGTTTGAGTCCACTTGTACATGTTCACATTTTGGTCCCTTGATTAAAAACCCTTTTGCACTCTATCACCTCCGCCTTCATGTCTTCTCCAAACCCCACACGAGCACCCCGTTACAGAATGCCCGACCTAAAAAGTAGTATAGCGGAGGGGCCTCCCCTGGATATTTTTTGTGGGGGGGCGATGTTCGTGACGCCGAGGCAAGTAGGCTTCCAGGACAGCAGGCTTGCCATCCGGCGGAACAAGCTGGAACAAGATGGCGAACGAGCAACGCAGCCAGATTGGAGAGGGTCGCGGCTGGCGATACGACGCGTGCCTCCAAGGACACAGGACGACGGAACCAGGGGTAGGGAAAAACCCCAGTCGGAGTGTCGACAGACGGGGCACGACGTGGAGCACCAGCAGCAGAGGCGAGTACTCCAACAGCTGGCTGGGGAACTCATCCAGCAGGTCAATGCGTGCAGGGCGGACAATGATCTAGAGCGCATGCAAACCCTGCTGGAGTTGGGGGCACGACTCCAGGATCAGCTCGTTCAGCTGGATCGAATGGGCCCAGCCGTTCCAGAGAGCCCCGTGATGGGCCCAGCCGTTCCAGAGAGCCCCGTGATGGGCCCAGCCGTTCCAGAGAGCCCCGTGATGGGCCCAGCCGTTCCGGAGAGCCCCGTGATGGGCCCAGCCGATCTCCCAGAGAGCCCAGTGGAGGGCTCCGATCTCCCAGAGAGCCCAGTGGAGGGCTCCGATCTCCCAGAGAGCCCAGTGGAGGGCTCCGATCTCCCAGAGAGCCCAGTGGAGGGCTCCGATCTCCCAGAGAGCCCAGTGGAGGGCTCCGATCTCCCAGAGAGCCCAGTGGAGGGCTCCGATCTCCCAGAGAGCCCAGTGGAGGGCTCCGATCTCCCAGAGAGCCCAGTGGAGGGCTCCGATCTCCCAGTCAGCCCAGTTGAAGGCTCCGATCTCCCAGTCAGCCCAGTTGAAGGCTCCGATCTCCCAGTCAGCCCAGTGGAGGGCTCCGATCTCCCAGTCAGCCCAGTGGAGGGCTCCGATCTCCCAGAGAGCCCAGTGGAGGGCTCCGATCTCCCAGAGAGCCCAGTGGAGGGCTCCGATCTCCCAGAGAGCCCAGTGGAGGGCTCCGATCTCCCAGAGAGCCCAGTGGAGGGCTCCGATCTCCCAGAGAGCCCAGTGGAGGGCTCCGATCTCCCAGAGAGCCCAGTGGAGGGCTCCGATCTCCCAGAGAGCCCAGTGGAGGGCTCCGATCTCCCAGAGAGCCCAGTGGAGGGCTCCGATAGCCCCAAAGAGCATGAGCCAGCTCAGCGACAGCCCTGCCTCGTCAATGACTTTGTGCCTCAACCGCTGTTTGGCGTCGACGACGACACCGAACTACCGCCGCCGTCTCCGCCATGCCTCGACGACGAGCTGCCTATGTCCGCCTTCGAGGACTTCGAACTGCCTCCTCCACCATGGCCATGCCTCGGCAACGAAGTCGAGCCGTCGGCCAGATTCGGCGGTGATCCAGCTCCGTCTCTGCCCTGCGATCCAGCTCCGTCTCTGCCCTGCGATCCAGCTCCGTCTCTGCCCTGCGATCCAGCTCCGTCCCTGACCTGCGATCCAGCTCCGTCCCTGCCCTGCGATCCAGCTCCGTCCCTGCCCTGCGATCCAGCTCCGTCCCTGCCCTGCGATCCAGCTCCGTCCCTGCCCTGCGATCCAGCGCCGTCCCTGACCTGCGATCCAGCGCCGTCCCTGACCTGCGATCCAGCGCCGTCTCCGCCCTGCGATCCAGCGCCGTCTCCGCCCTGCGATCCAGCGCCGTCTCCGCCCTGCGATCCAGCGCCGTCTCCGCCCTGCGATCCAGCGCCGTCTCCGCCCTGCGATCCAGCGCCGTCTCCGCCCTGCGATCCAGCGCCGTCTCCGCCCTGCGATCCAGCGCCGTCTCCGCCCTGCGATCCAGCGCCGTCTCCGCCCTGCGATCCAGCGCCGTCTCCGCCCTGCGATCCAGCGCCGTCTCCGCCCTGCGATCCAGCGCCGTCTCCGCCCTGCGATCCAGCGCCGTCTCCGCCCTGCGATCCAGCGCCGTCTCCGCCCTGCGATCCAGCGCCGTCTCCGTCCTGCGATCCAGCGCTGTCTCCGCCCTGCGACCCCGCGCCGTCTCCGCCCTGCGACCCCGCGCCACTGCTCCTCGCTCCGCCGCCCGGCTTCGCCGACGACCCAGCGCCAGTGCTCCTCGCCCCGCCGCCCGGCTTCGCCGACGACCCAGCGCCAGTGCTCCTCGCCCCGCCGCCCGGCTTCGCCGACGACCCAGCGCCAGTGCTCCTCGCCCCGCCGCCCGGCTTCGCCGACGACCCAGCGCCAGTGCTCCTCGCTCCGCCGCCCGGCTTCGCCGACGACCCAGCGCCAGTGCTCCTCGCTCCGCCGCCCGGTTTCGCCGACGGACCAGCGCCAGTTCTCCTCGCTCCGCCGACAGGACTCGGCGACGACCCAGCTCCTGTGCCCACCCTGCCACCCTGCCCAGGGAACCTGTGCTGCAGCCTCTCGGTTGGGAAGACCGACATTGGACCTTGGGGGGGTTGCCCTGGACCACCATTTTGGGCGCTCCGGAGTAGCGCCCTTTGGAGGGGGGGTAATGTCACGGTCGAACACCAGATGGCGCCAGACTCCGAGACTCCATTTTGTTTCTGTTCTGTTTCATTTTGGTTTTGAACTCCGTTTCCCAGAGTGCACCTCGGTCAGGTAATAGGAGCACACCTGATCGAGGTTAGCAGACTAATCAATACAAGTTAAATAGACTTTTGTTTCCTTTGTTCTGGGTCGGGCATCTGTTCGCTACGGTAATGTTCAGTGGGTGTTTCTGTTCCTTGTTCGTGGTCTAGGTGTCATGCCATTTCCCCTTGCTCTTAGTTTATGTTATTCTGTGTCTTGGTTCTGTGTCTAGTTTAGCTCTGTCTGTTAGGTTAGCTCTGTCTGTTAGGTTAGATCTGTCTGTTAGGTTAGCTCTGTCTGTTAGGTTAGCTCCATGTCTGGTAGCTCAATGTCCAATTTAGCTCAGTGTCTTGTATAACTCTATGTTTAGTTCAACTCTATGTTTAGTTCAGCTCTATGTTTAGTTCAGCTCTGTGTTTCAGTCTAGCTCTGTGTTTTGTATAACTCCATGTTTAGTTCAGCTCTATGTTTAGTTCAGCTCTGTGTTTCAGTCTAGCTCTGTGTTTTGTATGACTCCATGTTTAGTTCAGCTCTATGTTTGGTTCCGCTCTATGTTTCAGTCTAGCTCTGTGTTTTGGTTTAGCTCTGTGTTTTGGTCCAACTCTGTGTCTAGTTCTGCTCTGTGTGTTAGTTTACTCTGTGTTTTGTATAGCTCTATGTTCAGTTCAATGTTTAGGTTAACTCTGTGTTTAGGTCTATGGTTCGTTTGGCTCTGTGTCTAGTTTAGTTTGAGTCCACTTGTACATGTTCACATTTTGGTCCCTTGATTAAAAACCCTTTTGCACTCTATCACCTCCGCCTTCATGTCTTCTCCAAACCCCACACGAGCACCCCGTTACAATTACAGAGGTTATGTTAATGCATGCATTATAATACACTATCCTTTCTATAGGTATCCTCATACACATAACATGTACATAACATGTCTCACTCAAGCCACCTGTCTGTCTGTCTGTCTGTCTGTCCATTGATCTGTCTGTCTGTCCATCCATCGATCGTTCTGTCTGTATATCAATTATTGCCAAGGCACGATGAAGCCAAAAGGTCTGTATCAATTATACATATTATACAAATTATCTCTATAGCCACCTGTCTGTCTGTCTGGCCGCCTGTCCTTCTGTATGTCTAGCAATTTGTCCATCTGTCTTCATCAATTGTATGTCTGTCCATTTTTGTCTGTCCATTCACCTGGCCATCTGTCTGTCTATCCACCAGTTCATCTGTCTGTCTGTCTGGCCCTCTCTCCATCTGTCTGTCTGTCTGTCTGTCTGGCCATCTCTCCTTCTGTCTGTCTGTCTGTCTGTCTAGAAAGCTGTCTTTTTGTCTTTTCATACATCCGACTGTCTAAACATCCATAACCTGTTTGTTCATCCATGTGTCTGTCATTCATCCGGCCATTTGTCTGCCTGTCTGTCTGTCTGTCTACCAATCTGTATTTTTGTCTTTTCATTTATAAATCTGACCATTTATTTTTTTTTGTGAGTTTTCCTCTACATCCATCCATCTGTCTGTCCACCCATATTTGCTTTTGTCTATCCGTCCATCCACCTAGCCATATGTCTATCTGCCTATTTACAGCATCTGTCTGTTCATCATGTGTCTATCTGTCTGTGGCCACCCCTCTGCCTGCCTATCTATGTATCTAGCTATAAATCTAATCATTATTCCGTCTGTCCATCCACATGGACATCTGTCTGTCTGTCTGTCTGTCTGTCTACCAATCTGTCTTTTTATCTTTTTATCCAACTGTCTGTCTATTTGTCATTCTTCCCATATGTGTGTACATACATCTGTGTCTTTCCATCCAATTGTTTGTTTGTCCATTCATCTGGCCGTCTATCCACCTGTCTATCAACCTGTCTATCCACCTGTCTATCCATCTGTATTTTTATATTTTTATCCTTTCGTCTGACTGCTTAATTGTCTAAGTTTGTCCCTCCATCTATCTGTATCTGTGAACCAGTCTATCTGATCTTTTAACTGTCTACCTGCCTGCCTATTTTTCATCAGCATCTCTTTATCTAATGACCCATTTATGCACCTCTCCATCCCTTTGTTTGTCTCTCCGTCTGTCTCCAGTCTCCGTCTGTCTGTTTATCCACTGCAAAGTCTTCAGGAAAGATGGGCTTTGGGGTTTTGCATTAATGATGAGACACACACAAGTTTGCAACCTGATGATGGAGGATGTTGTTAGGTGCAGTTAGTGCACCACAGTGGTGGATCCTGTTCTGGATTTATCAAAGTCAGTGACACTGTGCATGACAGGGACAGGAGTCGCTTCAGTTAAAAGGAAAGAAGAATGAATCTTGTCTTTGACCAGTGACCAGTGAGCTTGTTATATTTATGTTCTTTTTATTCTTGTTTGTCGTTTGATGAAACCAATGTGTCACTGCTCTGTCCTTGGGGGATGTGTGAGATTGTTTTTAATTGGATGTTGGTTTAGTAGGTCAGGTTTTGGGTGTCTTCCAAAAGCATTTTTTACATTTGAAATGCCTGCACTTCCAGGAAATCAAATTATAATATGAGTTTAGCTGCTTTGTTTTCACTTTGCGCCGAGAGAACTCGTTGATTTGGAGATGACTGAAGGGCTCGAGTCTGAAGGCACAGCATGTTTAGGAAGGGTTTTATCAGTGTGTGATCTGGCAACCCGGACTGCAACCTAATCATATTGGACGTGACTGTGTGACTGCAATGAAAAAGTGTTTCTTGAGCACAAACTTAAACACAATATCAGCAGAGTCATGGCAAGTCTGAGTACAACTGCAAGGACGGAGTCACATCTGAACAAACACAAGTCGTCACTTTAAAGGAACGATGAAGCCAGAAATGATACATATCCCATGTTTGAAAAAGGGCTCAACACACACACACACGCACACACACACACACACACACACACACACACACAGGGTTTGTTATTATTTACTTATAACATTAGTGATATAATGTGTATTGTGTTTGTGTGTGTGTGTGTGTGCGTGTGTGTGTGTGTGTGTGTGTGTTCATGTTGAACCACCCACAGGGACATGATGAAAACTGGTGGTGATGATGAGATATGAACTGTACAGAAGAGAACAGCAGCTCTTTCATCATCACTCTTTAATCTGTGATGTGTTAAAAGTGTGTGTGTGTGTGTGTGTGTGTGTGTGGAGATAGCCAGAGAGAGTGAAATAATATGTTCTTTTTCTGATTTAATGGCAAATTTTTTAATTTTTACTCAAAGTGGAACTTAAAAAAAATCTCTTTATACTAGAAAGGAAGCATAAAAAACAAAAAGCAGCAATGAGTGATGACTAAACAAACAAACAAACAAACAAACAAACAAACAAAAAACCACATATCAGCTTCTCTCTCTCTACAAGACTGTCTCTATCAGCTTGCTTCTTTCCATTGACCGATCTCTCCCAACTTACTTTGTCTCTTTCTCTTCCAGCCTGTTTCTCCAAATCAACCAGTCTCTCTCCATACTTGTCTGTCTGTCTGTCTGTCTGTCTCTCTCTCCCTGTAATAGGAGAGCCGCTCTTTCTTATTACCAACCTGTCTCTCTCTACCAGCCTGTTTCCATACTGACCTGTTTCTCTCCATTTTTTCCTGTCTTTCTGTCTGGCTGGTACTGAGAGAGAGACAGGCTGTAACTGTGAGAGAGACAGGCTGGTGGAGGGAGACGGTGGTGGTGTAGCGGTGCGGGATGGAGGTGTAGTGGTGCAGGATGGAGGTGTTGTGGTGCGGGATGGAAGTGTTGTGGTGCGGGATGGAAGTGTTGTGGTGCGGGATGGAGGTGTAGTGGTGCGGGATGGAGGTGTAGTGGTGCGGGATGGAGGTGTAGTGGTGCGGGATGGAGGTGTAGTGGTGCGGGATGGAGGTGTTGTGGTGCAGGATGGAGGTGTAGTGGTGCTGGATTGTGGTGCGGGATGGAGGTGTAATGGTGCGGGATGGAAGTGTTGTGGTGCAGGATGGAGGTGTTGTGGTGCGGGATGGAGGTGTTGTGGTGCGGGATGGAGGTGTAGTGGTGCGGGATGGAGGTGTTGTGGTGCGGGATGGAGGTGTTGTGGTGCGGGATGGAGGTGTTGTGGTGCGGGATGGAGGTGTTGTGGTGCGGGATGGAGGTGTTGTGGTGCGGGATGGAGGTGTAGTGGTGCGGGATGGAGGTGTTGTGGTGCGGGATGGAGGTGTTGTGGTGCGGGATGGAGGTGTAGTGGTGCGGGATGGAGGTGTTGTGGTGCGGGATGGAGGTGTAGTGGTGCGGGATGGAGGTGTTGTGGTGCGGGATGGAGGTGTAGTGGTGCGGGATGGAGGTGTTGTGGTGCGGGATGGAGGTGTAGTGGTGCGGGATGGAGGTGTTGTGGTGCGGGATGGAGGTGTTGTGGTGCGGGATGGAGGTGTTGTGGTGCGGGATGGAGGTGTAGTGGTGCGGGATGGAGGTGTAGTGGTGCGGGATGGAGGTGTTGTGGTGCGGGATGGAGGTGTTGTGGTGCGGGATGGAGGTGTTGTGGTGCGGGATGGAGGTGTAGTGGTGCGGGATGGAGGTGTAGTGGTGCGGGATGGAGGTGTTGTGGTGCGGGATGGAGGTGTTGTGGTGCGGGATGGAGGTGTTGTGGTGCGGGATGGAGGTGTTGTGGTGCGGGATGGAGGTGTAGTGGTGCGGGATGGAGGTGTAGTGGTGCGGGATGGAGGTGTAGTGGTGCGGGATGGAGGTGTTGTGGTGCTGGATTGTGGTGCGGGATGGAGGTGTAATGGTGCGGGATGGAAGTGTTGTGGTGCGGGATGGAGGTGTTGTGGTGCGGGATGGAGGTGTTGTGGTGCGGGATGGAGGTGTAGTGGTGCGGGATGGAGGTGTTGTGGTGCGGGATGGAGGTGTTGTGGTGCGGGATGGAGGTGTTGTGGTGCGGGATGGAGGTGTAGTGGTGCGGGATGGAGGTGTAGTGGTGCGGGATGGAGGTGTTGTGGTGCGGGATGGAGGTGTTGTGGTGCGGGATGGAGGTGTTGTGGTGCGGGATGGAGGTGTAGTGGTGCGGGATGGAGGTGTAGTGGTGCGGGATGGAGGTGTTGTGGTGCGGGATGGAGGTGTAGTGGTGCTGGATTGTGGTGCGGGATGGAGGTGTAATGGTGCGGGATGGAAGTGTTGTGGTGCAGGATGGAGGTGTTGTGGTGCGGGATGGAGGTGTTGTGGTGCGGGATGGAGGTGTTGTGGTGCGGGATGGAGGTGTAGTGGTGCGGGATGGAGGTGTAGTGGTGCGGGATGGAGGTGTAGTGGTGCGGGATGGAGGTGTAGTGGTGCGGGATGGAAGTGTTGTGGTGCGGGATGGAGGTGTTGTGGTGCAGGATGGAGGTGTAGTGGTGCTGGATTGTGGTGCGGGATGGAGGTGTTGTGGTGCAGGATGGAGGTGTAGTGGAGCGAGATGGAGGTGTAGTGGAGCGAGATGGAGGTGTAGTGGTGCGGGATGGAAGTGTTGTGGTGTGGGATGGAGGTGTTGTGGTGCGGGATGGAGGTGTAGTGGTGCAGGATGGAGGTGTAGATGTGCAGGATGGAGAGAGTGCTGGCAGGGAGCGTGCAGGTGGAATGGTGTAGCACAACTACATCTGGCGAAGACTTTTATAAAGACCTATACCACAAGGAGACCACTGATCCACAATGCAGAGAGAATTTAACAAAGGAACTACCATAGCTAACAGAAAAACTAAAAGAAGCCTTAGAAATGGACATCGAACTTCAGGAACTACAGTAACTACAGCAGTACAACAGCTATCTACTGGTCGAGCACCGGGCATTGATGGACTCCCAGCTGGATTCTACAAGAAAACACTGGGAGCAGATTTACGTGAGGTTTTTAACTGGTCCTTCAACAATGGGAAACTACCTACAAGCTGCACACGGGCAGCTCTATCTCTGCTTCCAAAAAAAGGAGACTTGGGTCTTTTAAAAAACTGGAGACCTGTGGCTCTTTTATGTACAGACTATAAAATTCTATCGAAGTGATTGTCAAACAGACTAAAAGAATACATAAGCGAAATAATACACACAAGTCAGACTTACTGCATACCTGGATGCACAATAATGGACAATGTTTTTACAGTACGTGACATGATAGAGCTGTGTAAAATGAATTCTTATAACCTAGGTTTTTTTTCTCTTGACCAAGAAAAAGCCTTCGATAGAGTGGACCACACCTATTTGTTTAACACACTAAACGCATTCAGGATGGGAAAAAGGTTTATACTGTAGCATGGATCAAGCTTTTATACGCAGATGCTTGCATCATGCTTCAAGTTGAAGGAGTGCTTAGCTACCCGTATCAGACAAGGGAGCCCACTGTCAGGGCAATTATACAGCTTGGCCATTGAACCTTTTTTTTATACCAACTAAGGAAAAACATGAACGGGTTATCAGAATACAGTATGGCATAACAAACAAAGTAGTGACGTCGGCTTACGCACACGACACACTGGTTTTTATCACCAAACAAGAAGACATACATCTCCTCTCCAACAGCCAAAGAATGTATCAGACTGCATCCTCTGCACATATTAACTGGAGAAAATGCGAAAGTTTAATAGCAGGTCAGTGGCAAGAAAAACGGGTTCCCAAACTCCTGGAGAACATGCAATGAGGAAGAACAGGCATTAAATACCTGGGAATATATCTAGGGGACGAAAACTACATGCAGAAAAACTGGGAGGGATTGGTGGAGAAGGTATATGCTGCCCCAGCTATCCTTCAGGGGGAGAGTACTGGTCACCAACAATTTGTTCGCCTCGATGCTGTGGCACAGCCCGTGAACCACAATAAACAACAGTCAGAGAGATGCAGAGAAGGATGGTGGACCTTTTTTGGAATGGGCAGCACTGGACACGGGCATCAGTCCTCTACCTGCCGATAGAAAAGGGAGGCCAGGGCTTAATCGATCTACAAAGCCGAATAAAAACTTTCCGTCTTCAGACAGCACAAAGACAGCTTTATGAGAATGAGGCGACATGGACTCACACAGAATGTCTACTACTTCAAAGAGTTGAGGATTTAAAATACGACAGACACTTGTTCATTATGAGTTTAAATGAGATCAATACAGCTAAAACATCAACATTCTATCAAACAGTTTTAAAGGCGTGGTCCTCACTCATGAAAATCATCAGAACGGGGAACCAGCCATGCCTCTGTGTCAACCAAGAGCCCCTTTTCAGCAACCCACTGATTCCTGCAAAAATCCTGAACCTACGTCAATACTTTCAAAAAGCTGGAATTACAAAACTTGGGGACTTGAGGGCTCGTAAAACTTGGAAACCCACAACTACACTTGGGGAGGAGACAAAAATCCAGTCTCATCGAATACTGCATGGAATAATGCGAGAGGTGATTCTAACGCTGCCTCCAGAGTTTAAGGAAGCTTTAGAATGGGACTCCGGAGGGGACTGGCAACCGTTCCCCCTCTCTCCATCTCTGGAGCAGCAGAACTACTAGAAACCGACGGAGGAATACTTATCCTTCAAGATACCACAACTGACGGACTTGCTGAAAATGCCACCAAGAAAGCCCTATACACAACCATTGTGAATGTGACCCATCAGAACTCTCTGGTAAAGGAGTCGAGGTGGTCGGATCTGCTGGCACCAGATGCTGATCTGCAGTGGAGGATCGTGCACGGGGCCGTGGCCACAAACAGACACATAGCACATATTGACCCCACCGTAGCTACAACATGCTCCTTCTGCGGGAGGGAGGAAACTATAGACCACCACTTTTTAAGATGTGAGAGACTAAGGCCAATGCTCAATACCCTAAGAGAATGGACAGCAAGTTTTGAACAAGCCTTAACAGAAGTCTTGTAAATTTTTCAGCCCGAAATACTTGGTTTCAAGCAAAAAAAAGATTTGCATAACCAATTTTCTAATTGGCAAAGCAAAACTGGCCACATGGCTCACAAGAAAAAACTAATTAAAAAAGATGGCATCCAGAACCCAGAGATTTCTTGTTTTATGGACTTTTACAAATAAATAGCTGAAAAGTGGGGTGTTTGGAAAATGTTTGGAATCATGTATGATTTTCGTTCCACTTCTCACGTGTACACCACTTTGTATTGGTCTTTCACCTGGAATTCCAATAAAATTGATTCATGTTTATGACTGTAATGTGACAAAATGTGGAAAAGTTCAAGGGGGCCGAATACTTTTGCAAGCCACTGGATATCCTGTGATTATACATTTATCGATGCTTTTTGTCCACTATACCCACATGGAAAGAACCTATATGAGGATATATGCGCATATATGAAACCTATATGCAGTATATATGTGCATATATCCACACCTATATGAGGATATAGGCGCATATATGAAACCTATATGCAGTATATATGCGTATATATCCGCACCTATATGAGGATATAGACGCATATATGAAACCTATATGCAGTATATATGCATATATATGATAATATATATGCTGCATATATGCGTATATATGCCACATATAGGCAACATTGAGGTGCATATATGTGCATATACAGGCCATATAGGTCTCCTGTATTGCTTCTTTATATCCACATATAAGCCCTATATGTACATACAAGATATGTCTCCTTTCGCAGGATCTGGTCATTTTAGCTCATATCTCACTTTGGCAACTGTCATACATGATGCCTAGCTCATATTGTCTATTATCAAGGCAATAACTAAGAACTAACTTTAAAAAAAATGCAAAAAACTTATGTGCGAACACATGAAATTGGTATCCTAATTGCCCACATACAGTATATGAGGATATATGCACATACTGTATATGAAACCTCAGTCTCCGTGAAAATCTTTTTGAAACACGTCACTAAAATTAACTGAAATGAGAAATGTTGTTGGTCTTTTGGCTGCTCCCGGCAAGGGGTCGCCACAGCGGAATATCCAGTCCGCACTACAACTTGTTTTACGCCGGATAGCCCTTCCTGATGCAACCCTCCCATTTTATCCGGGCTTGGGACCGGCACTGTATCCAGTGTCTGGGGTGTGGGCACTGGCTGGAATCGAACCCGGACCACTGAGCCACCAGTGAAATGAGAAATATATCTATATATCTTAAAGTGTCTACTTTTAAATGATGCAAGTCACATTGAAAACAAATATTCTCAGTTTATGTAATCCGTATAAAACCAAGGAGAGGCACAGAATTTCTGTCGCACTTATCTGCTAATGACCCGAGGCAGGACACGCCCACACGCCAATCACACGGAAATCAGTCAGGGTAATTTACATACTAGGCCACGCCCCCGGACACCAGCCTGATCAACACACACACACACACAGAGAGACAGGTTTGAAAACACTCAGATTCAGTGAGTTTTCTGCACGTTTTGGAAGATGGCACGTGCTTACACATCCGAGGAAACTCCTGGAAAGTTGGAGGAGTTTACATTTACCTCAGAAGAAGACTGTGTGACTCCGACGCCTAACAGGAGCATTTTGAACAGAGAATAGACCCATGCTACACTGGGTAAGTTATTAAGTCTTATATAACTCTTATTCTGATAATATTAAACTAATATTAGTAAATATTTTCCTCACTACAGCTAGCTCTTGTCAGCTTGTGTGACATGTTGGCTTTCAATGCCATTTATATAGTTTAGGTAAATCATGCTAATATGCTGCCTCATGTAGCACAAACATGATATTTCCCGGTGGCTAAGCTAATGCCTTATGGAGTTTACAGATGTTTATAAATGTTCTAATGTATTTCACCTTGTTTTGGATAGCTTTAGATTATAGTTGCTAATATGTATTTGGCTCTGTTTTGGTTAGCTTATAACACTGCTATCAGTAATGTTATTTAGCACAAACAAGCTAGTTCCAGGTGGCTAAAATACAGCCTTATGTAGCTAAGTGATGCTTATGAATATTTCTTTGGTGTAAATGTATATAATCCCTTTTGTTTAGCGTGTATTTACAAATGCCTGATAAGATGTAATTGTTTAGAATGTGTTCAATATGTGTGTAATGTCCAATGGATGGTGTTTGCTAATGTCTCAGTTGTAAATGTTTGAGATCCACTACATGGTCTGTTGTCCATCAACAGATATTTGTCCAGCCTATTGCCCATCAAAAATACAGAGGGGCACAAAAATGTATACACACTTTCACAATTGTTATCTATGGCCTTTTTTAAAACTCAAATTGAATTATGGCAGCAGTGTGTAGTATTATGTATCACCATCATTGATGCTGTCATGTGACCTACAGAAGAGAGGTGTATATTTTTCATGTTGAAGTGTGGATACATTTTTGGTCATCTCTGTACTGTATATATTGTGCATCCATATTAATTGCACATCCATTTACTCTGAACAGTATAGGCTAACATTTTTTTATTTATTTGTTTTTAAGAATGTGTCTGCATCACCCTTGCCTTCACCAGCCCCTCACATCAGGACACGCAAGCTCCGTTCAGATGGACCTCTTGTATTTGTGAAGTGGATGGACACACGAGAAGTATCTACATGTTGTACCATCCATTCTGCTTATACAGTAGACGTGGTGAAGATGAGGGTGAAATTACAAGGTACATGGACTACAAAGACATTTCCTGTGACTGCGTACAACCAGCACATGGGGAGTTGATCACTCTGATCAGCTATTACAATACTATACTACACAGCACAAAACAATGAGGTCGTACAGAAATATTTCTCTACACTGCTTGGACATTGCTCCAACCAATGCTTACCCTGCATATATGTTTTGTACAGTTTTTTTTTTTTATCTTGCACTGTTTTACTCTGAATGTCCGTCTTTTTTCAGTTTTTATTTTGTACTGTTCCTGTTGCAGTTTTACCCTGCATGTATCTTTATCATTAATCTGCATTTATACATAAAATCCTATTAACTATTGGGAAGCTAAACATGAGAATCAGTATGAAACATGAAAAGTTTCTAAAAGTTCCCAATAAATTAATATTGTGATGTGAAATTATTTTTCAGATTGAAGTTATAAAGGGCTCTGGGGTGTTTTGCCAGGCAGAAGCGTGGAGAGCAGCCCGCCTTGCCACCTCTGCTACTGCCATGGTACGGAATCTGCTGCTGGGCACCTTCGAATTGGAGACTGGACCAAATTAAAAAGGTAGCCATTATTGGTGAGTAAATGCATAATGCGTTGAGAAGGGAAAAAAAACATTATAAGTTCACCACTTTAACCATAGCCTACTTGTATCAATGTTTATTAGCCATCAATGGAGACTGCATAACGTAGGGCACCCATTATTGTTACTGTATCTGCTTGGTACCTATAATACTAATTCATCGCTTGCTCACTTCTTAATCTTACCTTTCCTCTTCTAAAACCACATTTCTGGGGTATTGCGCTGTAGGGTGTGTAGTCCTCTATTTTGTAGAACATATAGTGTTGCAAATAACCTCGTGGCACTAATTGTTGTCGTCTGAAGTTTTAATAAATAATAATTTATTATTATTATACTGTCTTATTATTTTTGTCTTCTCTAGATGCTACATTGAAGAAGTGGTCGGCAGCCACCCAAAGGCAGATAGGCACATCTATCAATTCAAAGCTCACAGAGCTGGGAAGATCCACAAAATATATTTTTTTCTTCCTGTTCAGTTTTTTGTCATGTTTTTGTTCTTTTACTAGTTATAATATAAAAATAAAAAAATTTAATTTCTACATTTTGGGCTTTTATTTATGTTGTCTAGCAGCTATGGATTTTTTTGACTAATCTAGGTAAACATATAGGTGCATATATGCACACATATATACATGCATATATGTACCTATATATGTGCATATATGTACATAACATATAGGAAAATGGGCAATTTTATATGTCACATATACTGTATTACTATATAGGTTCATATATGCACGCATATATGCACATATAATATAGGAAAACGGCCAATTTTATATATGTCATATACTGTATTACTATATACTGTAGGTACATATATGTACGCATATATGCACGCATATATGCACATATAATATAGGAAAACGGCCAATTTTATATATGTCACATATACTGTATTACTATATAGGTACATATATGTACGCATATATGCACGCATATATGTACATATAATATAGGAAAACGGCCAATTTTATATATGTCTATATAGGTACATATATGCATGCATACTGTATATGCACGCATATATGTACATATATGTACATATAATATAGGAAAACGGCCAATTTTATATATGTCACATATATTAAAAACCTATATCAAAACCTATATTAAAACATATATGTTTATATAGGTTCTTTCCGTGTGGGTATCTTTTTTATTTTTGCCTTTTTTTTCTCTAACTCTTTTGCTCACTTATGCGAAAATGTAAAATTGCTTATTGTTTACATGTGCATATATGTACTGTATGCATGCATCTATGTGCATGTGTACTGTGTATATATATGTATGTGTATATATGCGTATATATATATATATATATATATATATATATATATATATATATGGGTGTGTATGTTCATATGAATGTATATATGTACATGTGGGTGGATGTGTTGGGCTGTCTCTCTCAAGATTGGACCCTCTCTCTCAGTCAGTGCTTCAGGAACCACCATGCACAGACGTATCCAGGACATGGGGTACACCTGACACATTCCTTGTCTCTCTCTTAACCAGTATTTCAGTCCCCTACATGCGTCTTTCAGTCTCTCAATCAGCTTGTCTTTGTTTATCAGTGTATTTCTCTCTGTCACTCTACATCTCTATCAGTCCATCTCCATGTTTCGCCTGTGTCTGTCACTCAGTCTGTCTCTCTATCTGTGCACCAGTCTGTCTATCCCTCAGTCTGTCTCTCCAGTAAATACCGCTGCTGAGTGAAAGGCAGTGATATGGTGATGCTGGAATATTTGGAATAAACAAGGATTAGGGCTATAGTCCTGTGTGTGTGTGTGTGTGTGTGTGTGTGTGTGTGTGTGTGTGTGTGTGTGTGTGTGTATAAAATGTATACTATGGTGACACCCAGTGGCAGAACATCTACGACCACACACACACACACACACACACACACACACACACAATTATTATTATTATTATTTTAAAAAACTAATAATCAATTACATTACGTGGCCAGGGGTAGCTTAGTGGTTAAGGCATTGGACTATGGTTCGGAAGATCCCAGGTTCAAACCCCACAACCACCAAGTTGCCACTGTTGGGCCCTTGAGCAAGGCCCTTAACCCTCAACTGCTCAGATGTGTAATGAGATTAAAATGTAAGTTGCTCTGGATAAGAGTGTCTACCAAATGCCTAAATATTCAATTCAATTCAATTCAATTTTATTTATATAGCGCTTTTAACAATGGTCATTGTCTCAAAGCAGCTTCACAAAAA
The DNA here is from genome assembly GCA_030522415.1 of Channallabes apus. Classification (NCBI taxonomy): domain Eukaryota; kingdom Metazoa; phylum Chordata; class Actinopteri; order Siluriformes; family Clariidae; genus Channallabes; species Channallabes apus. Next base: position 52,254,805 of record CM060108.1, on the reverse strand, counting down.
TTTTTGAAATTTAACAAAAAAAAAAAAAAAAAAAAAAAATTATATATTATATATATATATATATATATATATATATATATATATATATATATATATAGAATAATTATATATAAAGTAATAAATAAATAAATAAAATTATAATAGAAAATAAATAAATAAAAACAAATAATAATAATTATAGAAAAGAAAATAATTGGAAGTGTGGATGTGTGAGAGAAATGTGCAGATAATAATGAGATGAATGAATGAAATGTCTCTGATGAGCAAGCCAAGGGTGACGGCGACGGTGGCAAGGAAAAACTCCCTGAGATGGCATTAGGAAGAAACCTTGAGAGGAACCAGACTCAACAGGGAACCCATCCTCATTTGGGCGATAACAGATAGAAATGATATAACATCTTGTGTGTTGTGCAGGTGAAAATTCAATATGACAGAAATTATTTAAATTGTCATGAAGACCAGTTCAGCATAGGGACGAGTCAGTAGGTGCAGAGGGCAGATGAGGTCTGGATCACTGGAAGCACAGGAGCAGCATGTGTAGCTCCATCATAAAGCTGAATCCAGTTGGAGCTGGTCCTTCTCTGGATGCCTCAGGAACCTCGCAGGGTCGGCCTTTGTCTACTGAAGCTGGCAAAATCTCCCGATGCCTCGGGATGGGTAGAGAAATACAGAACAGATGGGGAGAATTAGCGTAGTTGCCATTCGGTATAGGTGTACTGGAGTATGAGTACTGGGATGAGTTATGTGTATGCCAGATTAAAAAGATGCGTCTTGAGTCTACTTTTGAACTGAGAAACCGTGTCTGCTCCCCGAACACTGTCTGGAAGGCTATTCCAAAGCTTTGGAGCTAAATATGAAAAAGCCCTACCCCCTTTTGTAGATTTTGAAATTCTGGGAACTACCAGAAGTCCGGAGTTTTGTGATCTTAAGGCGCGTGGTGGATTGTAGCGTATCAGAAGACTGGTTAGGTATGTGGGAGCTAAACCATTTAAGGCCTTGTATGTAAGTAATACTATTTTGTAATTTATTCTAAACTGAACAGGTAGCCAGTGCAGGGATGATAATATTGGGGTTATATGATCATATTTTCTGGATCTAGTGAGAACCCTGGCAGCTGCATTTTGGATTAACTGAAGCTTGTTTATTGAGGATGCAGGACAACCACCTAGTAATGCATTACAATAGTCCAGTCTGGAGGTCATGAATGCATGAACTAGTTTTTCTGCATCAGATACGGATAAGATGTTCCTAAGTTTAGCAATATTTCGAAGATGGAAAAAGGCTGTTTTTGTGATATTTGAAATGTGATTTTCAAAAGACAAGTTACTGTCTAATATTACTCCCAGATCTTTTACTGCTGAGCTGGTAATAACAGTACATCCTTCTAAGCGCAAGCTGAATTGTGAAAGCTGTTGTGTGCTGGTTTTTGGGCCAATAAGTAATATCTCTGTCTTATCTGAATTTAGTAAAAGAAAGTTATTGGTCATCCAATCTTTTATGTCCTGGACACACTCAGTTAATCTAGACAACTTAGGTATTTCGTCTGGTTTAGTTGAGATATATAATTGGGTATCATCAGCATAACAATGGAAACTAATCCCATGTCTTCTAATGATGTTACCCAAGGGAAGCATGTATATTGAGAACAACAGAGGTCCTAAAACTGACCCTTGTGGGACCCCATATTTCACTGGCATTATACCAGACGGTTCTCCATTTAGATCTACAAAATGGTAGCGATCAGACAGGTAAGATCTAAACCATTTTAGTGCCTGTCCCTGAATGCCTATATAATTTTGTAAGCGATCTATGAGAATATTATGATCTATAGTGTCGAATGCAGCACTAAGATCGAGCAGGACTAGCAATGAGATGCAGCCTTGGTCTGAAGCTAAAAACAAGTCATTTGTAATCTTAACTAGTGCAGTTTCTGTGCTATGATGGGGCCTGAAACCTGACTGAAATTCTTCAAGGATGTTGTTATCCTGCAAGAATGTGCAAATTTGAGCTGATACTACTTTTTCTAGTATTTTTGATATGAACGGGAGGTTTGAGATCGGTCTGTAATTTTTTATTTCATTCGCGTCCAAATTAGATTTTTTAAGAAGCGGCTTAATAACTGCTAACTTGAAAGGTTTAGGGACGTGACCTAGATGTAATGAAGAATTAATAATGTTTAGGAGTGGCTCTCCAACCGTAAGAATCACTTCTTTTAAAAATCTGGTTGGGATTGGGTCTAACAGGCACGTTGTTGATTTAGCCGAGGTGATGAGTTTATACAGCTCTTCCTGTTCTATACCTGTAAAGCAGTGAAAATCTAAATGTGAAGCTATAGGCTGAACTGGATCGTGAGATACTATTAGAGGTTGAACCTCCATTATTTTCTTCCTGATATTATTGATTTTTTCATTAAAGAAGTCCATAAAGTCTTCACTTCTAAACTGTGATGGGATACTCTCTGCGGGCATCTTAGGTTTTGTTAAGCGAGCCACTGTACTAAATAAGAACCTGGGATTGTTTTGGTTTCTTGCTATCAGTTGGCTAAGATGCTCGGTCCTAGCAGTTTTTAGAGCCTGTCTATAGCTGCACATACTGTCTTTATACGCAATTCGAAAAACTTCTAATTTAGTTTTCCTCCATTTTCGCTCGAGGTTACGGGTTGCTCTCTTTAGGGCGCGAGTATGACTGTTGTACCACGGTGCCAATGTTTTATCTCTGACTTTTTTTAATCTGATGGGAGCAACAGTGTCTAATGTACTGGTAAAAATAGTGCCCATGCTGCTAGTCACTTCATCTAGATCATCTGCATTTAGGGGTCTAATAAGAAATTGGGACAGATCCGGCAGATTACTTGTGAATCTGTCTTTAGTGGTGGGATTCATATTTCTAACAGATTGATAGCGTGGGGAGACACAGCTAATCTGTTCTACGGGTAGAGTATATGTCAGGAGGTGATGATCTGTGATATCATCACTTTGAGGTATGATCTCTATATTAGAGACATCTATACCATGGGATATAATTAAATCTAGCGTATGATTAAAGCGGTGAGTTGCTCCAATTATATTTTGCTTAACCCCAAAGGAATTTAGTAAATCCATAAATGTGAGTGCTAAAGCGTCGTTAGCATCATCTACATGAATGTTAAAGTCTCCTACTATCAATACTTTGTCAGAGTTAACCAATAGGTCTGATAGCAGATGTCCAAATTCTTTAAGAAAATCGCCATATGGCCCTGGGGGTCTGTACACGGTGGCCAAGGTAAAATATAGCAAGGGTTTATTACGTATTTCATTTAGTGCAACATTAATGATAAGCACTTCAAATGAATTAAACCTGGGCCTTATTTTCTGGGTAACAGTGAGTACATCATTGTAGATAGTGGCGACACCACCGCCGCGACCAATTAGACGGGGCTCGTGCTTATAGAAATATCCTGACGGAGTAGACTCATTCAGACCAAAATATTCATTTGGTTTAAGCCAGGTTTCAGTGAGACAGAGTGCGTCAAGGCAATAATCTGAGATAATTTCATTAACAATAAGTGCTTTAGGCGCAAGGGATCTAATGTTGAGTAGTCCAAACTTTAGAGGTGGATTTTGACTACTTATTTTGCCTTTTTCTGGTTTTATGGTTATCAGATTGTTTCGGGCAAATTTAACAAATTTATTCTTTTTTCTCAGTATTCGGGGAACAGACACAGTTTCTATAGGACAAGCTATGTGTGTGCGTCTATCACTACGGTGAGTTGTGATGTGGCTAATATGTTTGGAATCTACAGTATGACTTACCGCCAGTCAGATGGTTCGTAGTGTTCTGGAGATGTTGTCAGAGAGGACCGCTGCTCCAGCTCTGCTAGGGTGTAGGCCATCGGTGTGATAGAGCCTAGGACGCTCCCAGAAAACATTCCAGTTATCAACAAAGCGTAATTTCTGTTGTTGACACCAAGATTGTAACCATTCATTAAAAGCAAATAATCTACTGAACTTCTCGATTCCTCGCTGAAATGTGGGAAGCGGTCCAGATACGATGATCATTGTCGTGGGTGATGTGCTGCGGACCTTCTCGACCAGGCTCCTGAAGTCCTTCTTTAGGATCTCCGTCTGCCTCAGCCTGGTGTCGTTCGTGCCGGCATGAAGAACCACAGCTCCAATGTTCCTCCTCAGGGCAGCAGGCACCTGTGCAGCAACATCAAGAACACGTGCACCAGGTAAACAGCGTGTGTGCACCTTACCTTTAGCCGTGGTAGCACGCACGTGACGAACGATGGAGTCTCCGATGACCAGGACGTCGTGTGCCATCTCGCGGAGAGGAGCGAAGCGGTTTTGGGTCGAGATGTCGAAGACGGGTGGTGGTGGTCGAGAGGTCCTCGCCCGGGGCTTGGCGTGCTTCTTCCGCTGCTGCTGTATCCAGGGTCCGTGATGTCCCGGCGCCGGGGTGTAGGAACACTGGGCGGGATGCGTCCTTGGTGTGTTGGACCTGGGCAGAGAAGCACGCGGGGTTGAGGTTGTAGGAGAATTCTCATGCCGAGAATTTACCTGGGACAGGTGAGTGTCGGTCTGCGTCGATTCCAACGTGGCTTTCCGCTGCTGTAACCGGACCAGCTTCACCTGTAGCTCACGGATCAGCTTCTCCACGGCCTCCACCTCCAAATCCACCGAGTGCAGCTCCAATGTCTCCTCACCTGCACTCAGAGGCAGAATCACAACCGACATGGTGTCTAAACACGGAAAATAATCGGTGTGAGGAAGCGAAAACAAACTTTACAAACAAACAAACAAACGTGATAGCCGGGCTAGCGATGCTAATGCTAATTAGCGATGCTAATGCCGGCTAAAAGCGGTGTGCTGCAAAACAATTAAAACTTAACGATATAACACGCGTTTCGAGTAAATATATTATAAGATACTTATCCGTTTTATGTACACTCTTCGTAAGGGGACGAAAAAGTTTAAAAGTTGGTCAGTGATATTCCACTTTAAATTTGCCAACATCTTTTTATTTTTATTTATGTGTCTATTTAATATCTGAGAGAGAGAGAGAGAGAGAGAGAGAGAGATACTGAATCTTTATTATTAACTAGAGCCCCAACTTTGAGACACAGACACAAAACCAGTCCAGTGAACCAGCTGTAATTCTGGGTAACGGTGGGTAATCTCAACACCTCCAGCAGAGGGCAGTACACATACACACAAGAGGAAGATTCATGTGTAGTATTTAGTTAATAGCCATTTAATCTTTCTGGACGTTCTATTTGTTAACATGTATATCCATTACCCCTCTGTACATATAAATACATAGATAGATACATTAGATACATTAGATAGAGATAGTAGATGAGTTTAGATTAGTGATATTTTTAAGACTGTAATGCATTTCACATTATTCTGTGATGAGATTAGATTAGATTAGATCATGTCACTGGCATGGTTGTGTTTTTCTTTGATGACACTAAGTTAAATTAGATTGGATCAGATTAGATTATTTTGGATCATAATAGATTAGATCAGTGGTAAGAATGTAAAAGATATGTCAAGGCAAAGTGTGAAAACGATATATTAGTGCTATGGGTTGTCATTTAGATTAGATGTATTGATTAGGTTAAATTTAATCCATTATTATTTTCTGATTATTTCAGATAACCTGCATGCTTTCAGACGGTCGATTATTCTGAGATAAGAATAGATTAGACTAGATCAGACACGTGGTATCTCTTTGGGAGATATGACTGAATTTTACATTGTTATGTGATGCGAGTGAATTAGATTAGATCAGATAGGTGGTTTGTTTTTGAAGTGTGTAATGAAATTTCCTCTTATATCTAATTAATTAATTATATAATTAACTAAAGCTCCATTATTCAATTATATTAGATTAGGTACAATTAGTGATTTGTTACATAATGAATATTCTATTGCTCCAGAAATTAATAAAATATACATAGTGTAGATCAGTTGTATGTTTTCTGATTGTGTAATTGATATTCTCATTATACTGTGATTAGATTAGATTAGATTAGATCTATGTTATGTTATGTGTAATTTAGATTTCTGTGAATAAAGGAATGTGGAGTGGAAATCAGCCTCTGGAGAGGATGTTTCTTTTAATTTTTTATCATCAATCAGATTTAGTTTATTAGATTAGATGAAGTTAGATTAGATTAGATTAGATTGGATTAGATTAGATAAGAGTAGCTCTGCCCTATATCTTTAGCATGTTGACTGGATGTTTCACTATTCTTTGGTCAGATTATGTTAGATTAGATTAGATTCATGTTTTCTTCAACATGTGGAGTGGATTTAGCATTTCTCAGTTTGTCCTGGTGGTAGTGGGACATTTTATATTCTTCTTTTTGCTTTGAAATCTTTTCTTTTTCTTTTCCTCCTGCCCCTCCTCCTCCTCCTCCTCCTCCTCTTCCTTGCCATCCTCTCTGCCTGAAGAGTCGGGTGATGAATATTTTCTCTGACGATCACATGCGAACCTTTCAGCACATCATCAAAGAGCAGAGATCTTAAGAGAGAAAATGGAGGACTCACTCTTCTGCATCTCTCTCGTCCAACACCCCCCCACCCCCACCCCCACCCCCTCTTAGCCTCAGGCCTCATAACAGGAATCTGTAAGTTTCTTCTTCAGCACAAAAAGAGCTTTGTTATTTTGATGAAGACTAAACGCTTACAATCATCATGGGAACACCTGAGACAAGAGAAACGTCCAGGCTGTGAGAGTATGGAGAGTAATTAGAATTATGGAAACGTGTGTGTGTGTGTGTGTGTGTGTGTGTGAGACAATCAGAGACACAACTCTCTTCTTTTGTGTTGTAATCAACGTGTACTGAATTTAAATACACATGCATTGATTTTTTAACAAAGGTTTAGAACTTTAGACCTGTCCTGACGGCTTTCCTGTGAATGGACAGTTAGATGGAAGGATGGACTGATAATGTTCATGTTGAAACCTAAAAGGCAGACACTGAAGATTCCTTCCATAAATAATAAAACAGTCACATTATTTCTACCGTTTACATCCCTGTGAAATAGCTGTTGCTATAGAAATAATAACGGAGCATTAATATAAACCTGTGCTACTGTCAGAACTGCTGTTATAGAAAAATATTCAACAGCTTCTGACCAATCACAATCCAATTAGCAATGGATGAGCTTCAGATGCGGTATTAGAGCTCTTGTACGATCTGGGTCTTATTCTCATTCTCGGCGGGAAAGCTTACTCTTTGTGCACTAAAGATGAACCTAATTCCTAAAGACATAAAGCTCAGTGTAGCATGTCACAGTGGTGTGTTTGGAGCTTGGCTTCGGGCTGCTCTCGCACAAACACTCATGTTTTATTCAAAGTCTTGTGACGAAGGAATGAGAAATAAAAAAATACATTGCAATCAATGTTAGCAGTTCTTACTTGTCTTTGTCTATGCCTTTCCTTCCACCGTTCCCCCTTACCTCTCTGTTTCCTTAATCTGTTCCTTCTTCCATACCTCCAGACTTCCCTCCACCTGAGTCTTAACGTACATTCTTTACCTACTGTATCCCTTCACATGTCCATCAATCCATCACATCATTTTTCTCTCTAATCTTACCTTCCGACATCCCATTCAAATTTTGCTGCAAATATCTCTTCACCTGTCACTACTGCTTTGTCTCCACCTGGTTCTCCACCTTCTACCTTCACCAATCCAGCCACCTGTCCCTGCACCTGTCTCTTCACCATTCTTTCTCCTGTCCCTAAACCCATCGCTTAACCTGGTCCTTCACCTGATGCTGCATACAGTATACAGTGGTGTGAAAAACTATTTACCCCCCTCCTGATTTCTTATTCTTTTGCATGTTTGTCACTCAAAATGTTTCTGATCATCAAACACATTTAACTATTAGTCAAAGATAACACAAGTAAACACAAAATGCAGTTTTTAAATGAGGGATTTTATTATTTAGGGAGAAAAAAACTCCAAACCTACATGGCCCTGTGTGAAAAAGTAATTGCCCCCTGAACCTAATAACTGGTTGGGCCACCCTTAGCAGCAATAACTGCAATCAAGCGTTTGCGATAACTTGCAACGAGTCTTTTACAGCGCTCTGGAGGAATTTTGGCCCACTCATCTTTGCAGAATTGTTGTAATTCAGCTTTATTTGAGGGTTTTCTAGCGTGAACCGCCTTTTTAAGGTCATGCCACAACATCTCAATAGGATTCAGGTCAGGACTTTGACTAGGCCACTCCAAAGTCTTCATTTTGTTTTTCTTTAACCATTCAGAGGTGGATTTGCTGGTGTGTTTTGGGTCATTGTCCTGCTGCAGCACCCAAGATCGTTTCAGCTTGAGTTGACGAACAGATGGCCGTACATTCTCCTTCAGGATTTTTTGGTAGATAGTAGAATTCATGGTTCCATCTATCACAGCAAGCCTTCCAGGTCCTGAAGCAGCAAAACAACCCCAGACCATCACACTACCACCACCATATTTTACTGTTGGTATGATGTTCTTTTTCTGAAATGCTGTGTTAATTTTACGCCAGATGTAACGGGACATGCACCTTCCAAAAAGTTAAACTTTTGTCTCGTCGGTCCACAAGGTATTTTCCCAAAAGTCTTGGCAATTATTGAGAGTTTTTTTAGCAAAATTGAGATGAGCCTTAATGTTCTTTTTGCTTAAAAGTGGTTTGCGCCTTGGAAATCTGCCATGCAGGCCGTTTTTGCCCAGTCTCTTTCTTATGGTGGAGTCGTGAACACTGACCTTAATTGAGGCAAGTGAGGCCTGCAGTTCTTTAGATGTTGTCCTGGGGTCTTTTGTGGCCTCTCGGATGAGTTGTCTCTGCACTCTTGGGGTAATTTTGGTCGGCCGGCCACTCCTGGGAAGGTTCACCACTGTTCCATGTTTTTGCCATTTGTGGATAATGGCTCTCACTGTGGTTCACTGGAGTCCCAAAGCTTTAGACATGGCTTTATAACCTTTACCAGACTCAATTACTTTTGTTCTCATTTGTTCCTGAATTTCTTTGGATCTTGGCATGATGTCTAGCTTTTGAGGTGCTTTTGGTCTACTTCTCTGTGTCAGGTAGCTCCTATTTAAGTAATTTCTTGATTGAAACAGGTGTGGCAGTAATCAGGCCTGGGGGTGACTACAGAAATTGAACTCAGGTGTGATAAACCACAGTTAAGTTATTTTTTAACAAGGGGGGCAATCACTTTTTCACACAGGGCCATGTAGATTTGGAGTTTTTTTTCTCCCTTAATAACGTAAACCTTCATTTAAAAACTGCATTTTGTGTTCAATTATGTTATCTTTGACTAATAGTTAACGGTTTTTGATGAGCAGAAACATTTAAGTGTGACAAACATGCAAAAGAATAAGAAATCAGGAAGGGGGCAAATAGTTTTTCACACCACTGTATTCGTCCAGCTTACCAGGCACCATTTTCCTGTATCTTAACCTGTTCAAGTCTACAGAATGTCACCCCAGATGTTTGTGTTTCTAACCATTAATGCTTACAGAACTCCTGATACTGAGGGCCAACAGCCCTGAGAGGTCAAAGATAAACCACACGATTTGACTTTAACTCTCTGTATGAGTGGGCGTGTCCCAGGTGTTGTCCAGTGGTTAATGACACTAACTGTGTGTCTCAGCGTGGGTGAGAGTAGGTCTGTACGGTCCGCAGTACTGAGGAGAGAGCAGCTGCCTGCCAAAAGTCACGTTCACAACCAGTCACAGAAGCACTTTCAGCATGAACACACATCTGATAACGTTATGTCGTCTTAAACAACACACTGTCTCTGCACTAATCACTTCTAAATCATTCTGAAAAGCTTCAAAACTGTCCGTGTTGTTCTGATCACCGATACTGTGAGATACAAAGCTGACTAGCTTCTAACACAAGGCTGAATCCCAAATCCTTCTCTAACCCCTGATTAAGGGCACTACTTGGTGTGTGGAACAAGGGATTGTACACCCTACAGAGTGCACTAACTTTCATTTAACCATATTTGGGATTCGATACCAGAACCCAGAAATTAACAAAGCTGATATTCTGATGATAGTGGAATAAGTGGAAATATAAAGTAAATTCTGTAGGTTTTCTCAGGACTGTCCACCACCTCCATCATTTATTCTCCTCACCTTTTGGCTACAAAGTACCGCTAAGAGTTTACTACTACTTTCTCACTCACTCATCATCTATACCACTTTATCTTGTATTCAGGGTCACAGGGGGCCTGGAGCCTATCCCAGGAAGGACACAAGGCTGAGTACACCCTGGACAGTGTGCCAATCCATCGCAGGGCACACACACACCCATTCACACACTATGGGCAATTTGGGAATGCCAATTAGCCTAACCTGCATATCTTTGGACTGTGGGAGGAAACCGGAGTACCCGGAGGAAACCCACCAAGCACAGGGAGAATATGCAAACTCCATGCACACAGAGACGGGAATCAAGCTTGGCCGGGAATCGAACTCGGACTCTGGAGTTGCAAGGCAACAGTGCTAACCACTACACCACTACGCTAGCACTACTTTCATCCCTTTTAATTACATTAACTGTCACTCGTTAAATGTCAGTCGCCAACTCCACCAGTCGCAATTAGTTAGTTCTGCCAGGCACGGACGAATAGGTGTGGGCGGAGCTACTGGTTAAATAAAGGAACTAATCATAATTTATTGATAATAAATGGTGTTTGTGGAACTGTTGTATTAAAGTGATATCACACTTAGACAAAGACCAATGACTCTGGATCCAAATTATGGGGCTAGTGAGTAGACAGATGGTCCTCTAATATTTCATCTTTTTGTTCATCCATTTCTTCCATTTTTTTGTAGATTGTTATGATAATTAGCTCATTTTTGGACCCTGGTGTACTCTCACAGTAGAATTTAACCAGCAGCTAATTATCTGTCTCTTCTCTCATCCTGCCTCTGAAGTGAATGGATCTTCGCTGTTTCTGTGCCGGCAGCAAATCCACCCAAAGAAGAGAAAGCGGTGACATAACTCATGAGACATGGATCAAACTTTCAAAAGCTTCAGAAACACAATTCCCTCGTCATTCTTCTGTAAGAGAAATGCCATAATGATCATTGGATTTGCTTTCTCTACCAAGGACAAAAAAAAAATCCCTGAATTCTGTGAGAAGAGTTTCCCTGCTCAGGTTACAGTTATGCTGCCATCAGAACAACGAGCCCTGCATATAAAGACATTAATCTACACGCATGATGTGAGGTTTAACCTTCAAAGAAGGAGTCTCCAGTCTGCAGCATTTATAGAGGATACAATGGAAGCACACACACATATACACACATGACTTTTAGGATCTCCATCTGCCTCAGCCTGGTGGCGTTCATTCGTGCCAGTTCTCAATATACATGCTTCCCTTGGGTAACATCATTAGAAGACATGGAATTAGTTTCCATTGTTATGCTGATGATACCCAATTATATATCTCAACTAAACCAGACGAAATACCTAAGTTGTCTAGATTAACTGAGTGTGTCCAGGACATAAAAGATTGGATGACCAATAACTTTCTTTTATTAAATTCAGATAAGACAGAGATATTACTTATTGGCCCAAAAACCAGCACACAACAGCTTTCACAATTCAGCGTGCGCTTAGAAGGATGTACTGTTACTACCAGCTCAGCAGTAAAAGATCTGGGAGTAATATTAGACAGTAACTTGTCTCTTGAAAATCACATTTCAAATATCACAAAAACAGCCTTTTTCCATCTTCGAAATATTGCTAAACTTAGGAACATCTTATCCGTATCTGATGCAGAAAAACTAGTTCATGCATTCATGACCTCCAGACTGGACTATTGTAATGCATTACTAGGTGGTTGTCCTGCATCCTCAATAAACAAGCTTCAGTTAATCCAAAATGCAGCTGCCAGGGTTCTCACTAGATCCAGAAAATATGATCATATAACCCCAATATTATCATCCCTGCACTGGCTACCTGTTCAGTTTAGAATAAATTACAAAATAGTATTACTTACATACAAGGCCTTAAATGGTTTAGCTCCCACATACCTAACCAGTCTTCTGATGCGCTACAATCCACCACGCGCCTTAAGATCACAAAGCTCCGGACTTCTGGTAGTTCCCAGAATTTCAAAATCTACAAAAGGGGGTAAGGCTTTTTCATATTTAGCTCCAAAGCTTTGGAATAGCCTTCCAGACAGTGTTCGGGGAGCAGACATGGTTTCTCAGTTCAAAAGTAGACTCAAGACGCATCTTTTTAATCTGGCATACACATAACTCATCCCAGTACTCATACTCCAGTACACCTATCCCTAATGGCAACTACGCTAATTCTCCCCATCTGTTCTGTATTTCTCTACCCATCCCGAGGCATCGGGAGATTTTGCCAGCTTCAGTAGACAAAGGCCGACCCTGCGAGGATCATGAGGCATCCAGAGAAGGACCAGCTCCAGCTGGATTCAGCTTTATGATGGTTGGAGCTACACATGCTGCTCCTGTGCTTCCAGTGATCCAGACCTCATCTGCCCTCTGCACCTACTGACTCGTCCCTATGCTGAACTGGTCTTCATGTCAATTTAAATAATTTCTGTCATATTGAATTTTCACCTGCACAACACACAAGATGTTATATCATTTCTATCTGTTATCGCCCAAATGAGGATGGGTTCCCTGTTGAGTCTGGTTCCTCTAAAGGTTTCTTCCTAATGCCATCTCAGGGAGTTTTTCCTTGCCACCTTCGCCGTCACCCTTGGCTTGCTCATCAGAGACATTTCATTCATCATTCATTCATCTCATTATTATCTAGACACATTTTACTCACACATACACACTTCCAATTATTTTCTTTTCTAAAATTTTTTTTTCAGTTTTTGTACATTTTCTTTCATTTTTGTGAAGCTGCTTTGAGACAATGACCATTGTTAAAAGCGCTATACAGTATAAATAAAAATTGATGACTGGTTTTATGTTAGTGCTATTTTTACGAATTTTAGCAATTTAAGTTGAGCAAAATAAATGTATGACAAAGCTGAACTTTAAAGTGCTGGATGTCTTCACATAGACAGAGACAATGAAAAAAGATGGACAGACAGACAGGTACAAAGAAAGAAAGAAAGAAAGAAAGATAAAGAAAGAACAGACAGATAGACAGACAGACAGACAGACTCATATTCGACATCACATGTTTTTCTACTGCTTATTTCCAGTTGAGCTTCGAGTCCAAAAGTGGCTTTTCACTCCTAAGCATCTGGACATGCACACACACCCATCCACCCACACACACACACACACACACACACACACACACCGCCTTTGAGCTTGATGGCCATGTTGCTATGACTTACAGTAATGTTCATTTTGCACGGGGGTTTTAACATCAGAAAGTGAAAAGAGCATTTCAGAGAGCACGGCACAGCCCAAGGCTAGCTGTGACTCACACACACGCACGCACGCACGCACACACACACACACACACACACACACACACACACACACACACACACACACACACACACACACACACACACAATCTCGTGCAAGGCTTCAGGTAAAGCCACTGCAGATGCCTGACAGCCAAAAGAGATAGGAAAATAGACGAAAGGCAAAAAAAAAACATCAAGAATTAAAGCAAAGACAGAGACAGAACTCCATAAAGGGAACTGAATCTGCACTCAGGCATTAAACCTACTCACGAGGACAAACAAACCCCCACCTCCCCAAAGAAAAACCTAGAGTCACTCAAACAGAACAAATGCAAACATCATGAGGAGCACATTCCTCTGAATAAAGTGGGGCAGTTATGTAAGACAGCATGCACACACAAACACACACATACACACATACATATATTGTGGCTGAAATCCTGATGGACATGGTGTATACAGAGCTAAAGAAGGAAATAGTCTTTTTTATATTGTAACTTCTTTCCTGAGCATTTAAAGCTCTTTTACTGGAATTACACCCACAGATCTGTTCGTAGAGTACAGCAACAGTACAGTAAGGACAGGTACAGTACAGATGCAGTACAGATGCAGTACAGACACAGTACAGGTACTTTTCCCTTCTACCTCCAGGTATACAGGTGCATGTCCACTAGAGTTACAAAATACGTCCAATTCTTCTCCTTCTTCTATGTCTTTTGGCTGTTCCCTTTCAGGGGTCGCCACAGCGAATCATCTGCCTCCATCTAACCCTGTCCTCTGCATCCTCTTCTCTCACACCAACTAACTTCATGTCCTCTCTCACTGCATCCATAAATCTCCTCTTTGGTCTTCCTCTAGACCTCCTGCCTGGCAGTTCCAACCTCAGCATCCTTCTACCGATATATTCACACTCTCTCCTCTGAACATGTCCAAACCACCTCAATCTGGCCTCTCTGACTTTATCTCCAAAACATCTCACATGGGTTGTCCCTCTGATGAACTCGTTCTTGCCTTCTCACTCCCAAAGAGAACCTCAGCATCTTCAGCTCTGCTACCTCTAACTCTGCCTCCCAACTTGCAGATGAAGGTTACACATCTATGTGTGTGTGTGCGAACCTGTACACACACTCATTCACCAACACCACTTGCACGTTACAGGAACTCAGCTCGGAGTTATTCTTCTTGTTTATTTACTTTTTTCCTATAATTAAATTAAATTAAATTAAATTTTATTTGTATAGCGCTTTTAACAATTGACATTGTCTCAAAACAGCTTTACACAATCAAAAGAATTATTTAAGTTTGTATGGAATGTGAATCTGTATGAATCAAAATGTTCAGATAGTCCCTGGTGAGCAAGCCGAGGGCGACAGTGGCAAGGAAAAACTCCCTGAGATGGTAATAGGAAGAAACCTTGAGAGGAACCAGACTCGACAGGGAACCCATCCTCATCTGGGGGAAACAGATAGCAGGAAATGATCTGCATTTATACAGTGTGTTAGGTGGCAGGCAGTTCAGCTATAATAGTTGATGTTAATTGATGTTAAAATGGAGTCCAGTAGTTATTGGAGACTCAGATAGACTTGTAGAAAGTTCCAGTCCTGAACAATTGAATTGTCAAGTCCTCAGAGAAACAGCTGCCAACACCAGTCGAGGCCAGAACCGTCTACTAAGTAGATAGAATCATTCCCAGACACCAGACGCATCCCAAAGAGACACACGGGGCATCCATGTGATGAGACCAGAACCAGAAGCGGGGCACCAGGATGGGTCAGACAGGTCCAGAGTGCAGAGGGAGTCTGGATCACTGGCAGCTCAGGAATGACATGTGTAGCTCGACAGAGAGAGAGGAAAGAGAAAGAGGGGGAGAAAGAGAAGAAGAGGAGAGATGGCAGTTAGGTATGGTCACAGTCACATAATGTATAATGTGAATGTATATTTACTGTAGAGTGCAAGCAGGGACTCCGGCAGGACTAACTATGACAGCATAACTAAAAGGGAGAGCCAGAAGGAAACACAAACATGAGGGGGAACTGAGATGTAAAGCAAACAATCACCTCACAGTAAACAAACCTGAGTGATCAAATGAGAGTGAGGAAGACAGCATCTAAACATACCAGTTCACATAATACTCAACGTCCATGAGTCCCCCAGATCTGCTGCTTTACCTTATGGCAAATTTATTTATAAAAATGCCTAGACTTAAACACTGAGACTGTGTCTGAGTCCCGAACACTATTTGGAAGACTATTCCATAATTTTGGGGCTTTGTAAGAAAAAGCTCTGCCCTCAGCTGTAGTTTTCATAATACGCGGTACTGACAAGCAGCCTGCATCCTTTGACCGAAGTAGGCGTGGCGGATCGTAAGACACTAGCAGTTCGCTCAGATACTGCGGCGCGAGACCATTTAATGCTTTATATGTCAAGAGTAGTATTTTAAAATCAATGCGAAATTTCACAGGGAGCCAATGTAGTGAAGATAGGATAGGGGTGATGTGCTCATATCTTCTGGTTCTAGTGAGGACTCTCACTGCTGCATTCTGGACTAGCTGAAGCTTGTTTATGCACCTAACAGAACATCCAGACAGTAAGGCATTACAATAGTCCAACCTAGAGGTGATAAAAGCATGAACTAGTTTTTCTGCATCGTTTAGCGACAGTATATTTCTTATCTTGGCAATATTTCTGAGGTGAAAGAATGCTATCCTGGTGATATTATCTACATGAACTTCAAATGAAAGGCTGGAATCTATAATCACGCCGAGGTCTTTTACTGTTGCACTTGATGGAACAGAAAGGCCATCTAAAATTACGGTGTGATCTAAGATTTTACTCCTAGCTGTATGCGGTCCTATGACTAGAACTTCTGTCTTATCCGGATTAAGCAGAAGGAAGTTAATTAGCATCCAATTTCTTATGTCCTGAACACATTGCTCAACTTTAGTAAGCTGGTTTTTCTCATCAGGTTTTGTTGAGACGTATAGCTGTGTGTCATCAGCATAACAATGAAAACTAATACCATGCTTACGGATTATGTTGCCCAGAGGAAGCATGTAAAGGGAAAAAAGCAGTGGGCCTAAAACTGAACCCTGCGGAATGCCAAACGACTACTACTGATACGACTACTACCGCTACAACTACTACTACTACGACTACTACTGCTACACCTACTATTACTATGACTACTACTGATACGACTACTACTGCTACAACTACTACTACTACAACTACTACTACTATGACTATTACTGCTACAACAACTACTACTACGACTACTACTGCTACAACTACTACTACGACTACTACTGCTATGACTACTACTACTACGATTACTACTACTACAACTACTACTGATACGACTACTACTGCTACAACTACTACTACTGCTACAACTACTACTACTACGACTACTACTGCTACAACTACTACTACGACTACTACTGCTACAACTTCTACTACTACGACTACTACTGCTACAACTACTACTACTATGACTACTACTGATACGACTACTACTGCTACAACTACTACTACTACTGCTACAACTTCTACTACTACGACTACTACTGCTACAACTACTACTACTATGACTACTACTGATACGACTACTACTGCTACAACTACTACTATGACTACTACTGCTTCAACTACTACTACTATGACTATGAGTCACTACTATGACTACTACTGATACGACTACTACTGCTACAACTACTACTACGACTACTACTGCTACAACTACTATTACTATGATACTACTGATACGACTACTACTTCAACTTCAACTACTACTACTATGACTATTACTGCTACAACTACTACTACGACTACTACTGCTACAACTACTACTACTACAACTACTACTGCTATGACTACTACTGCTACAACTACTACTACGACTACTACTGCTACGACTACTACTACTACGGCTACTACTGATACACCTACTCCTGCTACAACTACTACTACGACTACTACTGCTACAACTACTACTATGACTACTACTGCTACAGCTACTACTACTACGACTACTACTGCTACAACTACTACTACGACTACTACTGCTACAACTTCTGCTACTACGACTACTACTGCTACGACTACTACTGCTACAACTACTACTACGACTACTACTGCTTCAACTACTACTTCTACGACTACTAATGATATGACTACTACTGCTACAACTACTACTACGACTACTACTGCTACAACTACTACTATTACGACTACTACTGCTATGACTACTACTGCTACAACTACTACTGCTACAACTACTACTACAACTACTACTGCTACGACTACTACTACTACTACTACTGCTACGACTACTACTACTACTACTACTACTACGACTACTACTGATACGACTACTACTGCTACAACTACTACTACTACGACTACTACTACTACTACTACTGCTACGACTACTACTGCTACAACTACTACTACGACTACTACTGCTACGACTACTACTGCTACAACTACTACTACCAAAAAAAATAAAGTATAATAAGCTTCATTTGGTAAGATGTTTTTAAGATATGATGTTTTGCAGCGTAGTCCACATTGTACAGTAGTTACTGTATTTTGAATTTTTGTTGGATTAGCAATTTCAGTGCTATGAAATTCGATTCTATTGCTTATGAGAAAAATAAAGATCAACTATTAAACGCTACACAAGTATTTATTTATTTTTGCAAAGTTTAAATGTTTCCACTTTGCTATTTTTAAGCTAATTGCCCCGGTTGTTGTGTCATAGCACTTCTGACTTCCTGCCGAGGATGTTTCATGGTTTCTTGCAGAAGCTGAAGTTAAATCGTTTATCCTGAAGCCTCCAGCTCTGGCGCGTCATCGCTAATGAACTTCCCGTCTTTAAAACGTATAAATACACATTATTTCTTTCGTGAAGGGCATAAAAACAGTCGGTTAAACCTCCAGCTGTTTTCGTGTTCTTCAATTATGTACTCGACTTAATAAGGAGCGAAGTGGTTAATTCAGTAATTAAAGGATGTATCAGTGATTACAGCTGCTGTTCTGAATATCAAACATGGCATTTAAGATTCAAGGGCGGTCATGCCTATATGAGATAACAGGAAACCTGAAACCAGAAGCAGAGCTGGGTGGAGACAGCAATAAGCACAGTGAGCAAAATATTGACAGAAAGAGGGTTTACTATGAAAAAGCTGAAAGCTGATACAGTGGTACCTCAGCATACAAACACCTCACCTCACAAACTTTAACCTTAAGAACTGAAATTTTGCATTAAATTTGCTATGGTATATGAAGCATTTTCAGCATACAAGTGACAGAACCGAGCTGAACTGAATGCCGGGTAACGTATGTTCAGGAGCCGTTTTTACTGTACATAGCACCATGGGTCCCAAGAATCTTATCAAGGACTGTAGCAAGAAGAAAAATGAGCCGCATTCAGTTTGGTTTTTAAAGCATCTTGTAAATTAAAGTTAAGCGAGGTTTAAAGTCTAATTAATGTTTAGTTGATTGTTTTATATACAAAATTATGATTATAGTGGGGAAAATTGGTAATATTGGTAATATTTCTGGGTGGCTGGAATGGATTATCTGCATTGACATTATTTCCATTTTACAATACGAATTTTCACCTTAAGAACTCGCCTCCAATTTGTACTACTACTACTACTACTACTACTTTTTCTCAAGTACCCAAGTAAATAGATGACTTATACTTGAGTAATGTTTGCCCTAAGGAATCTTTAGCCCCTCTTTGATTAGGTCTCATGTCCATCTGTTATAACCATACCCATGGTGTGTTCAATGGAAATCTGCAGTAACAAAAAAGAACAAACCACAGGAAGTATTGTGAGGACAAAAACAGGGAACAAAGAACAAGATGCTTAGGAAATTTAACAATGATAGGGGAAATTTAAGAAGACAAAATTTTAACAGATAAAGACATTATATCTTAGGTCAAAGTTCACACTTAAGATATTTATTTAAGGGACCAAATGTAATTGTGCAGTTGGCTGCTCAGCTGTTCTGTCCCATGTATGTTTTATTCCCTTCTTATGTTTTCTTCCCTTCTTATTTCTCTTACTGGTAAGCAGATATAAGGCCTGGTTTTATAAGAGATATAAGAGTTGGTTTTAAGTGTAGAAGTAGCACCTGTAGAAGTGTAGAAGTTACTGGTAACTCCTGATATGAAGTCCAAACCCATGAGAGAGATAATAAAAACTGGCCACATCAACTATCTAATACTAAATGAACGCACTGGTGAGCTGAAGAACACCAACGTGCAAATGGTGGATGAGATAGCATCTGTACGGGAATAACATCTTGATACAAAATATACAAACGCCTCTGAGTAGTTTCATTTCAAGCATATAGGAAGTAAAGGAATTTGAAGATGACTACAAGGATTTCTAAAACATATGTATTTAGCAAACACAGCATCACAGTTGCAGATTTTTCAACTTTACCATCTGATTCTGTATGATGTTTTATAGATCAATAAACATTTTCATTTCTCGTGTTTATTTGTTGTGTCTTTGAGGCGTGCACTTTAGCATACACCCCATGTCGGATCTGATTAGCCTCTGACATGTTTCTTCTCAGCAGTTCTGACAGCAGACGTGTCCTTTAAGATGAAAGAATTTTGAGAAAAGAGGGAGCTCCATGGGGCTGTAATTTATGACCGTCACAATCACAGGGATGGAGGAATCGAACAACATGTCTCAGGAAATACCGGGATTAGGTGTAGCACCTCGCGAAATTGTTTTGCAGAGGTCGAGGGGAGGATAGGGAGTGGTATTAGAAACAACAGGAGAAAGGTGATGAAACTAAGAGAGAGAGAGAGAGATAGTCAGAATGCTGTAGATTAGAAGTGACAAGATACGAACAACGGCAGAAGAAACATGACTTTATAGGAAATGATGTGACGACTTAATGGATTATAAGACAGGTCTGTGAAGCTAGCTCACCTGGACAAATCTGACAATTATGCAAGAAAAAAACAAAACAAATATAATAAATTAAACCTATTTAAATAAACATTGTGGCATTGACTTTGAACTAATTCACCCTACCCGATTACTAAAAAAATAATGATTTTTTTAAAATAGAAAAACAAACAAATCACTCTCACTCACTCATCTTCTATACCGCTTTATCCTGTATCTCAGGAGACTTAGTGCACGAGGCAGGGCACACACTGGACAGGGTGCCAATCCATCACAGGGCACACACACATTCACACACTACGGGCAACTTGGGAACGCCTATTAGCCTAACGTGCATGTCTTTGGACTGTGGGAGGAAACCGGAGTACCCAGAGGAAACACACCAAGCACGGGGAGAACATGCAAACTCCATGCACACAGATCGAACCTGGCCAGGAATCGAACCCGGACCGTGGAGGTGCAAGGTGACAGTGCTAACCACTTCACCACTGTGCCGCCTCTTATTTTTCTCTAATTCCCACAACTAATTTATCTAATTTCCAATCAATTATCTATGCTTTTTTTATTGAGTAATAAATTAAAGTAAAAAGCAATCAATTGTCTTATTTCCTCATCTTTATTATCTTTTGGTAGAAATCAATTATCTAATTCTCATAACTTAATTATCTAATTTTTTAAATAAATGTATTATGATATGATTTTTTAATAAATGACTCTGGCTCCCACAACTTAATTATCTGTTTTGTTTTAAAATCAATTTATCAAATTCTCGAACTTATCGACTATTTTAGAAATTACTTACTTTATTCTCACATTTTATTCACATACTACTTATGCCATCTCACACTTGTTTTCGTACACTTTTCGTAAAAATGAGCTGTTAAAGTATTGGGGGTCTCTGGGTGCATGGAGTTTCCTCTGGTACTCCAGTTTCCTTCCGCAGTCCAAAGATTGGACTGTTTTTGGAGTTTCCAAATTCCCTGTATTGTGTGTGAGAGTGTACATAGAAAATATTCCCAATTCTCAACTCTTATTCGTCCGGTGAAAACAGACCTGAAGTTTTCAGGAACTTCATTCCATGAGTTGAAATCACAAGGTGTGTTTTCACCAGAGCAACAAGTGCTGATTATAGCATCTGGTCTGTTGAGATGTTTTCCCCTTTGTCTCAAGGTTCTGTGATCTTCGTTCCATGAGTCTGTTTTCCTACAGAGGATGTTTATTTAGTGTGGAGAGAAACTATTCCCAATTCTGGAACACACACACATTTTGAAACTGAAACTAAAACTTACAGGAAGTTCACCCTAGTTCATCTAAGGAAGAGTCTTCCACATTTCTTTTCCCCAAGTGAAGCAGAGCTGATTTTACTTTCTGGGTTGAAGCTCTTGGAACATTTTCTTCCAAGCACAACATTTTTCTGTGGCTCAGGAACTACAGTATGTTTAGCTCTATGATTAGCTCATCTGGTGAAAACACACCTAAAATTGATCTTTTAGAGAATCCAAGGCTACTGTAGTTCCTGACCAAAACCTTCTAAATGTTTTTTTGGACATTTTTTTTTGGAGGAATCATGCCTGAAATGTTCATGGAATGTTTTTGTTCCTGAACCAAATACCTTTAAATGGACCAGGGACAACAATTGGCAGTGGTCCTTTGGGTGAAACCACGCCCTCATTATTTTCACACCAGACACAATTGGGTGAATTTACTTCCTAGGCAGAACATATTGGAATTATTTAAGTTACTGGGTCAAAGTAAATACTTATCTGTAGACCATGGACAACAAGTGGCTCTGGTTCCTCTGGTGACAATGTGCAAACATTTTTCCTTAGATGAACTTGGGCACCGCACATGATGTTTAAAAATAATATATGCATTTTTGTCCAGATGTGTCAAAATGTGTTTTATGAGCTCTGGGTCACTCAGTGTTACTAAAACATCTCTCCTCCGCATGTGCATCTCTGTCTGAATGCAATTTTATCACTACTTGGCCATGAACTTAGTTTACTACTTATAGTTACTGTAATCGGCCCTCGTTTGACAAATCTTTTTTCTGTATTAACTGAGTGAATATGCAGTACACACTCCAACTTATTATTTTTTGATAACTAGACATTGTTAGGGATTTATGTGCTTGGATGGATTGGCCAGGTTGCTCTCCGCCTCGTGCCCCGAGTCCTCTGGGATAGGCTCTAAATAGGCCCTCCACGACCCCATAAAGCAAAAGTGCTATAGTCAGGGTGTGAAAGTGAAAAGTGTCCGTATTCCATCCACCGCACAGCCACTTTCAGGAGACGTAAATGGGAAACAGCAGGAAACAGAGTGTGGAGGCGGAATAAATGCAACACACACACACACACACACACACACACACACACACACATACACACACACACACATGTGAAGAGCTATAATAATTAAGAAAGAATAATATAAAGAAGACAATGGATGTCAGAAACAAATAAACATATTGTGCAGTTCGACAGTAACGTGGGGAACAAATGAAGTAAAGCAGAACGTGCTCCGTCGTATGTGATGTTCATTAGCAGGAAGAGTTTATACATGGCTTCATTTTCATCCTCAGCTGTTTATCACGTCTTCTCTTT
Organism: Channallabes apus; assembly: GCA_030522415.1. Classification (NCBI taxonomy): domain Eukaryota; kingdom Metazoa; phylum Chordata; class Actinopteri; order Siluriformes; family Clariidae; genus Channallabes; species Channallabes apus. Next base: position 52,231,864 of record CM060108.1, on the reverse strand, counting down.
TTTCACTCGGTGTCCTAACAATGCTGAGTTTGTGTTAGAAATAATAAAACTCTAGTGTGTGTGTGTGTGTGTGTGTGTGTGTGTGTGTGTGTGTGTGTGTGTGTGTTGCAGTAAAACATCGAGTATAAGGTAATTATTCAACATTTTCTATGAAGTGTTCTATTCCTTTTACACCACAATCTATTTTTTAACAATTTATTTTTTTACATTTTATATTTTATTTGTCAATGAATAATCCATTCATAGATCTTTGTAATATTATGCAAAAGCAAGTTATTTACCTTACGTTAAAGCAGCCATAAACAGTCCTTCCCTCACTAGCACAAAATAAATACATACATAAATATATAAAATAAAAGTATATGATGTATACGATACGTTTTTTCTGTCCATAATTGTAATTTTATTTTGCAAAAGCTTATTTAAAAGACTAAACCCAGGCCTGCTTGTACAGTATATCTTCCCAAATTAATAATGTTGCTGGAAAAATGTGTTTGATTGCAGCTGAGTTGGATAAACATCTAAACTGACATGAGATTTATGCTAACAAAAAATAATCTGTGGTAGAAGAGTCACTTTGGGATTTCGTTTGTTTTCCTCTTGTAGTTTTTCCTCCTGCGCTGATAATGCATTTGCATTTTTAACCACCTGGATGTTGTGCTGTGATATCCTGAGTGCACTGGAATAATATACAGTGGTGTGAAAAACTATTTGCCCCCCTCCTGATTTCTTATACTTTTGCATGTTTGTCACACAAAATGTTTCTGATCATCAAACACATTTAACTATTAGTCAAAGATAACACAAGTAAACACAAAATGCAGTTTTTAAATGAGGGGTTTTATTATTTAGGGAGAAAAAAAATCCAAACCTACATGGCCCTGTGTGAAAAAGTAATTGCCCCCTGAACCTAATAACTGCTTGGGCCACCCTTAGCAGCAATAACTGCAATCAAGCGTTTGCGATAACTTGCAACGAGTCTTTTACAGCGCTCTGGAGGAATTTTGGCCCACTCATCTTTGCAGAATTGTTGTAATTCAGCTTAATTTGAGGGTTTTCTAGCATGAACCGCCTTTTTAAGGTCATGCCACAACATCTCAATAGGATTCAGGTCAGGACTTTGACTAGGCCACTCCAAAGTCTTCATTTTGTTTTTCTTCAGCCATTCAGAGGTGGATTTGCTGGTGTGTTTTGGGTCATTGTCCTGCTGCAGCACCCAAGATCGCTTCAGCTTGAGTTGACGAACAGATAGCCGGACATTCTTCTTCAGGATTTTTTGGTAGACAGTAGAATTCATGGTTCCATCTATCACAGCAAGCCTTCCAGGTCCTGAAGCAGCAAAACAACCCCAGACCATCACACTACCACCACCATATTTTACTGTTGGTATGATGTTCTTTTTCTGAAATGCTGTGTTACTTTTACGCCAGATGTAACGGGACACGCACCTTCCAAAAAGTTCAACTTTTGTCTCGTCTGTCCACAAGGTATTTTCCCAAAAGTCTTGGCAATCATTGAGATGTTTTATAGCAAAATTGAGACGAGTTAATGTTCTTTTTGCTTAAAAGTGGTTTGCGCCTTGGAAATCTGCCATGCAGGCCGTTTTTGCCCAGTCTCTTTCTTATGGTGGAGTCGTGAACACTGACCTTAATTGAGGCAAGTGAGGCCTGCAGTTCTTTAGATGTTGTCCTGGGGTCTTTTGTGGCCTCTCGGATGAGTTGTCTCTGCGCTCGTGGGGTAATTTTGGTCGGCCGGCCACTCCTGGGAAGGTTCACCACTGTTCCATGTTTTTGCCATTTGTGGATAATGGCTCTCACTGTGGTTCGCTGGAGTCCCAAAGCTTTAGAAATGGCTTTATAACCTCTACCAGACTGATAGATCTCAATTACTTTTATTCTCATTTGTTCCTGAATTTCTTTGGATCTTGGCATGATGTCTAGCTTTTGAGGTGCTTTTGGTCTACTTCTCTGTGTCAGGTAGCTCCTATTTAAGTGATTTCTTGATTGAAACAGGTGTGGCAGTAATCAGGCCTGGGGGTGACTACAGAAATTGAACTCAGGTGTGATAAACCACAGTTAAGTTATTTTTTAACAAGGGGGGCAATCACTTTTTCACACAGGGCCATATAGATTTCCAGATTTTTTTCTCCCTTAATAACGTAAACCTTCATTTAAAAACTGCATTTTGTGTTCAATTATGTTATCTTTGACTAATAGTTAACGGTTTTTGATGAGCGGAAACATTTAAGTGTGACAAACATGCAAAAGAATAAGAAATCCGGAAGGGGGCAAATAGTTTTTCACACCACTGTATTAGGAGGCTTCAATTGAATCTCAAAGGCTGGTCTTCCTTATTTGTAAATTTTTTCCTTCTGAAATGATCATCTCGATAAAACGACAGCACTCTCGTGTTCAGATGAAAGAAGAAGAAAAAAATGAAGCATAAAAATGTGATTTCAATTTTGTTGCTTTGCATTGGTGGAATTACTCACTGAATGCTTTCGATATAACATGACATGTCTTATAGAGATGATATCTTCATTAGCATATGAACAGCATGCAGTGCACAATACTGATCGTCATGATGACGTCACAAAACTACAACTAGCATTACGGCTAGTCTTCACTGTTTTAGACAACTGTAAGGATTTCTTGAATTTTGCTAGACCCCCTTTGGTCTACTCAGTGCTCAGCTTGTATTCTGCTTTCCGCCTGGTACCAGGGAACCCCTCAATAATACACAAGTCCGTGCTTAGTGAGACGTTCAAAGTTTATTGTGGAAGACAGGAGTATATATACGCACACACACAAAGAACCAAAGAAAAGGTGGGTGCAGGAGTGTTTACATCTGGTCAGGAATGTTTAGAAAAGATAAGGTAAAGAAGAACATAAAATTGGGAGTAGCTCTGCATTTACGAGCGTTTAACAGTTTTACGACCTTTAACATAAACTACTATAGGATGTGTTTATTGAAAGTGCAGCTTGTGTTGAGGAAAGAGAAAGAAGTAACATTCTGTTCTCACACACACAGAATATCATGAAACATACTAAAAATCAAATATTCCCTACAACAACCTATTTGTGTACGATATGTTATTAAATATTCAGCTAGAATGCGATATTATGTTAACTGTCTGTGGTCCATGTTTTGCTTCATGAAGAGTGAAAAACGGAAACTGAGAGAGACTTCACTGCTAACTCGAATTCAACATCGTCTTTTTCAAAACATAACATTTAACTTTTAATCACTACATCGCCAACTAGTGGTAGGTGATATGATGGTAGAATATTGATCAAATGTGACAATACCTGTTGCTCAGATTCAGTAACGACAGACGTTAAACTTCGTTTAAATCTGCCATCAGTTTAGAATTCAGAATCCTTTCTTTTTTTTTTTTCCTTTTCATTAGCATGCAGCTTGAAAGATGCAGCCGTGACAGTGCTTGCATTTTAAACTCCCTAAAGTCCCCAAAGAATCTAAACTCATAATTGGCTTGTAATAAGGTTAATAATGGCTTCATAATCTGTGCTGCAGTGTTTGAATAATTAAAACTTTCCAACTTATAGATCAACTTCATACTTCGAGGTTTTCTTTATCTATGATGACTTTACTTCACATGTGGAATCTCATCATCCTGGTTAACAGAAAGGCAGCAGGAAGAAACCCTGCAGAGACTGTTTCGAGTTGAACTCTTCACTGTTCTACTCTCTGGTTTCTTAACAGTCCATCCAGCCATCCATTTTCCATACTATTCAAAAACCTGTGCAGGGAACTCTTCACTATGTCTTCCTGATTCATAAGGAAAAACATCAACATACATAATATAATGCTGGCATCATAGCTCTCAAAACATTTCCTAGTGAGTGGAAATGAAGAAGAATACAATGTGTGTTGGATTCTAGAGTCGACTACTTTGATTAGACTTAATTAACAAATAGTTAAATGAGCAAATAGTTTTGATGATTCCTCATCACCTCCTAATGTTCGCAGGTTGAGTTCAAGATGGGTTTATCCCATGAGACAACGTTTCTACTTTGTTTTGGAATGGAAAGATTTCCAGAATAAACATTCAACACTACACAGATCTTCTGTGTCCATGTAATGATAATCTTTGTGCTGAGTGTTTTGTAGCTGTATAACGAGTCACCCTCCTGCTTTGTTCTCTCACTTTATTCTCTCTAAGTTTCACATATCCCTCCCAGCTCCAGGCCGAGTGCCTTGAAGCAGTACATCTCCTGTTTCCGTGTTGTCTAGTTTTTGGTTTATATTTTGTCTCTTTCTATGTCTTGTTAGTTGGCTCCCTCGTGCGCCATGATTACTCTCACCAGTTTCCAGTTTGTCCCCTGATCCATGTCTGGTCTAAGTCCTCTTTCTTTGTGTCTTTGCTCTGTGTTTTTTTTAAAAATATTTTAATCATTGCCAAATATTTTGATTGTTGATTATTGATGGTCTCTCAGGTTTTTGATCCAGGTTGTAGTTGTCCTGACGTGCTCTTTTCTGTTACAGTTCATGTTACTTATTGATTGCCTGACCCATACCTGCACCCTGACCATGATCCTGATCCTCATCCACAGGTTTGTCTTGTTTATAAAAACTCTGGACACCTACACATACTGTATGTTAGTACCTGCCTTCCGGAAAGAAGACTTCTAAACATAAATGCAGCAGGTAACCGGGTAACATCAGGCTCACTATATCAGTGTTTGACTTGAACCAATTTCCCCAGTTTGTGCTCATGGACACCTTGGCTCACTATGAAGGTACTGAATTCCCTTCTGATGGAATCCTCTTGAAATGTCAGGTTTTTCTTTGAAATCCTGCTCTATTTCGAAATGTATGCTTCATGAATAGCTGAGTATCTCTGTGTCCTGGCCAACTGGCTAAGCATGCCGATGGACTGAAAACCATGAAAGGTGCTGATAGGGCAGCCTTCTAAAAAGAGGCTTTAATTTCTCAGACACCAGGTTTTGAGGGACATATGGTCACTCTGCCACCAGAAAAGAAAGAGCAGGCATTTTTGACAATGCTATTGCTGGCCCTTAACCTTGGAAACCTTGTGGACATTTAACCCAGGGAAGCAGAACCACCTTTTTGCAGTGCCGATTTCCAGGTGGTCTAGTGTTTTTTATGGAGCCATCTGCATTCTGTTTTGGTTTATGCTTTGTTTCTTGCAATGCCTCCGTAGTGTGTCATGATAATGCTGTTTTCAGTTTGCCTCCTTATTAGACCTTATTACCTGTAATCATTCCACCTCTCAATTATGCAGTACATTTTCTATTATCCACATCTTACTTGACCCACACAATGCCTTAATATTTTTCTTCCAAAGCTCCAGTCGTTTTTGTTTCTCAAGACTATATTTAACAATAATGTAGTCATGAGGAATAGTTATCAAGGACTTTTTTGTCTGTTATTTTCCATCCAGTCAAGATTCCTTATTGTCACTATACTACATTAGGTACAGTGCACTTAGAGCAGTCATTACAGAGCAAGCTAAACCTTTAATTGTAAGAATTAAATTAAGTACAAAAAATACCGGTTATAAAAAATAGTGGTTAGAGTTACACCTCCAAGGTTCACTTCACATCCGGGTTTGTTTCCCAGCCAGGTTAAATTTCTGTCTCTGTATGCATGAAGTTTCCATGTTCTCCCCGTGCTTGGTGGGTTTCCCCCGGGTACTCCGGTTTCCTCCCACAGTCCAAAGACCTGCAGATTAGGCGAATTGGTGTTCCCAAATTGCCTGTAGTGTGTGAATGAATGTATGTGATTGCCCTGTGATGGACTGGCACCCTGTCCATGGTGTACCCAGACTTGTGCCCTAAGCCTCCTGGTATCTGCTCCAAGACCTGTATAAAGGATAAAGCGGTATAGTAAACTTTATAGTAAGATCTCTCTCTCTTGTTCTCTTTCTTTCTCTTTTCTTCCCACTTGTGAAAGTGTTATTCTCTTAGCTGTTTGCAACCAGCCCCACTTCAACCACTTCACATGTACATCCTTCAAACACGTTTTCACATTTTAAGTTGTTAGGCATGTCTCTAAGAAAATACAAGTCAGGCAATTATGCATAAAAGTCCGTAGGATGTACGGACGATGTTAAATTACACAGGTATCTCTTTTTTTGTTCCTTGTTTTCCTCCTCACTCCTTTTATGGCAATACTTTCTATGGTTTGTTTCCCTCTCTTTGGTTTTTGCACATTTCCACACAACATGCCAGTGGCTATGTAGAAACGGATCAACCATGACATCTAACCAGAAGTGGGCACAGTATACAAATCCTGTACTTGAGTAAAAGTAGAGATTACCTAAGGGAAATATGTCAGAGATGAACTAACCTGAGGTGACCAGAAGACGTAGCTTTAGCGGTTCACCTGATGTAGCATGGATGGTAAACCCAAACGCGGAGTAACAGCGAGTAGGCAGGATAACCACGCGATTTAGTTTAAGGACTCTCACGAAAGGGGAGCAAGGGAAAAACACAAATTTAACCCGCGTCCTATAAATACACACACAACGGTAGGAAGCAACAACCAAAATATAGTGAGTACTCACGGTTTGATGAACGCCAACCTGAACCGACATGGGCCGAACTCAATGACTGAGCGGTAAGCCATCATTTGTTTACCTCTTTTATACTTCCTGGTTTGACGCCCGCCTTACTTCCGGGTCCTAGTGCCGGGCGCAGATTGAGTGTGCATGACAGTACCCCCCTGTCCAGGACCAGCTCCTGATGGTCCTGGGGTGGAGGATACCCGGCGACGGTAGTCTCGAATCAGCTCAGGGTCGAGAATGAACCGGGCCGGGATCCAAGACCGCTCCTCGGGGACGTAGCCCTCCCAGTCAACCAGGTACTGAGTACCTCTGCCCCGAGGGCCCGAGTCGAGGATTGGGCGTGTACGTGATACGGTGTAGGCGAGACCGCCGTCGATGATCCGGGGAGTAGGGGCTGGGGAGGTGCGTGGAATCATGGGTGAGGTGGTGAAAGGCTTGAATTGAGACAGGTGAAATACTGGGTGGATCCGGAGCGCCGCAGGCAGCTGGAGCCGGTAGGTGACAGGGTTGATCCTGTGGGTGATGTGGTATGGTCCGATGAATCTGGGTGACAGTTTTCTTGATTCGGTGTGAAGGTGGAGATTTTTTGTAGAAAGCCATACCTTGTCACCTACGTGGTACAATCGTCCCGGGGGATGTCGACGGCGGTGTTGATGAGTGTAGCGGGCATTGGCGCGTTGGATGGCCCGGTTGGTTGTATTCCATAGCCGCCGACATCTGCGGACCAACTGTTGGGCGGACGGTACATCAACCTCCGGTTCTGGGTGGTTGAACATCGAAGGTTGGAAACCGTGGCATACCTCAAATGGGCTTAGGTTGGTGGCAGAGGAGGTGTGGAGGTTGTGTGACAGTTTAGCCCAAATGAGGTAGCGTGCCCAGGAGCGCTGATGATTTGCTATGAAGCATCTCAGATAGTGCTCCAGCTGTTGGTTGGTCCGTTCCGTCTGACCGTTAGTCTGTGGGTGGTATCCAGATGATAGACTGCAGGTGGAGTCGATCAGACGGCAGAAGGCCTTCCAGAACCGGGCTGTGAACTGGGGCCCTCTGTCCGAGACGATGTCCTTGGGGAACCCATGCAGACGGACTACGTGCTCTAAAATCAGCTCTGCAGTTTTTTTGGCTGACGGGAGTCCGGCGAGAGCCACCAGATGCACGGCTTTAGAGAACCGATCGACGATTGTTAGGATGGTGTCCTTTCCTTCGGAGGCCGGCAGGCCCGTGATGAAGTCGACGGCAATGTGCGTCCAGGGCCGTCGAGGAACTGGAAGTGGCTGCAGTTCACCTGGGGCTGGTTGATTGATGTTCTTTGCCCTGGCGCACACTGGGCATGCCTGAACGAACTCTTGGATGTCCCTCGTGATGGGTGGCCACCAGAAGTCACGTTGGAGAAATTGGAGGGTCCGTCTTGTGCCCGGATGTCCTGAAATGGGTGAGGAGTGTCCCGACTGGAGGACTTCTGATCTCAAAGTGTCGGGCACAAAGAGTCGTCCAGGTGGCACACCTGCCGGTTCGGTCTCTGTAGCCTGCGCCTGGCGAACTCTCGTTTCTAGGTCTAGTTGGAGTGGGGCGATTATCCTGGAAGAGGGAAGGACAGGCGCGAGGTCTGCCCGGGGGAGTCTACTTCCAGCTGTCGGGAGAGGGCGTCCGCTTTCGTGTTCTTGGACCCCGGGCGGTATGAGAGGTGGAAATCATAGTTCTCGAAAATTAACACCCACCGCGCCTGTCGTGGATTTAACTGTTTCAGGTTCCGGATGGTGATAAGGTTTTGGTGGTCCGTCCAGATTATGAATGGCTCTCTGGTGCCCTGGATCCAGTGACGCCATTCCTCCAGAGCCCACTTTATGGCCAGCAGCTCGCGGTCCCCTACCCCGTATCGCTGCTGAGTGGAATAAAATTTTCTGGAGAAGAAACTACATGGGTGCAGTTTCTGATCTGGACCTTGTTGGGAGAGGATGGCTCCAGCGCCCACATCTGAAGCATCCACCTCCAGAACGAATGATTTACTGACATCAAGATGAAGGAGAATCGGTGCGGTGGTGAAGCGGTGACAAAGTGTCTTGAAAGCGGAGACAGCTGCAGGGTTGAGGTGAAAAGGGAGAGATGAGGGACAGGTCAGAGCAGTTAGGGGGGCGGCAACAGTACAGTAGTCCCGGACAAAGCGACGATAGAAATTCGCAAACCCGAGAAACCGTTGAAGCTGCTTGAGGGTCTTGGGTAGGGGCCAATGACGCACAATCTCTAGCTTCTGCGGGTCCATGGCCACACCCTGGGGCGAGATGACAAAACCCAGGAACGTGGTGGAGCGCTTGTGAAAAGCGCACTTTTCCAACTTACAGTACAATTGATGGGCGAGTAATCTCTTTAGAACTGCCCTGACATGCTGGGTATGTTCTTCAATGGTGCATGAATAAATAAGGATGTCGTCCAAATAAGCAAATGCCCACCGCCCTAACATGTCCCGAAGAACATCATTAATGAAGTGTTGAAAAGCGGCAGGGGCATTGCACAGTCCAAAGGGAATGACTAGGTTTTCATAATGTCCGGTCGGGGTGATGAAGGCCGTCTTCCACTCATCGCCCTCTCTGATGCGCACCAAGTTGTAGGCGCTCCGAAGGTCCAACTTAGTAAAGATGGTGGCACCAGAGAGGGCGTCCAGGGCAGAGTTGGTAAGAGGCAGAGGGTGCCGGTTCTTGATAGTGATGTTATTGAGCCCCCGATAGTCGACACATATTCGAAGTTTGCCGCCTCTCTTCTTTACGAAGAAGAACCCCGCGGCAGCAGGCGAGGAGGAGGGCCTGATGGTACCCTGGCGAAGGGCGTTGGTTATGTATTCCTCCATAGCCTGCGTCTCAGTAGATGTTAATGAATACAGGTGGCCGCGGGATGGGACTGTACCTGGTTGAAGGTCGATGGCGAGGACGTACGAGCGGTGTGGAGGAAGGTGGGTAGCCCATCGCTTGCAGAAGACCTCTGCCAGGTCCCTATAGGTCTCGGGGATGGTGTTGGTGTCGACGTCGGGGGCCTCAGACTCCCTAGATCACCTCCCAGCCGATGCCCTTAGGCATAGTTCGGTACAGGTCACGCCCCATTGTAAAATCCGGTGTTGTGTCCAGGAGATGAGGGGGTCATGTTGCAGAAGCCACAGGTGTCCCAGGATGATGGGAGGAGACGAGATGGAGGTGACGTGAAACCTAAGCTGTTCCTGGTACTGATCAATGAGGAGGGTGATGGGTTGAGTTTGGGTGGTGATTGGGCTGGTAGATAGGGGCCGACCGTCGACGGAGGTAATCCGAACCGGCTGGGATAACGTCTCAAATTTTACCCCCAATTTCTTGGCATAAGTAGAGTCATTGAAGTTACCTGCTGCCCCGGAGTCAATGAACGCAGTACTTCGGACTCCTTTGTGGCCAATCTGGATTGATACCTGAACCGTAAGCCGGGAGATGGTGGCGTCGGTAGTGGTGGAGATCAGGAGTGGGCCCGGTGAGTCTCTCCCTCCGCTCACCGGGGTTGGGCGTTTCCCGGACGCAGTGGACAGATTGCCCGGTGATGTTCTGCGGACCCACAATATGCGCACAGGCCCTCTCTGAAGCGACGTGCACGCTCGGCTACGGTCAGGGAGGCGCGACCTAATTGCATGGGTTCCCCGGCTCCGGTGTCAACCATGGCAGGAGGTGGAGATCCGACAGTTCCGGTGTTTGCGGTGGTGAAAGCTGCAGGTGGTCGTGGGGTGGTGTAGGAGAAGGTGGGTGCAGGCGGCAGGGTCCTCGGGGCTGGCTTCGGGTGAGACAGAAGGCACTGATCGATCCGCAGAGAAAGCTGGATCAGACCCTCGAGTGTGGCGGGAAGTTCTCACCCGGCGAGCTCGTCCTTGATGTGGGAAGCCAGTCCCTCGTAGAAGGACGTCCAGAGCGCGGCGTCTCCCCAATTGGTCTGCACGGCGAGGGTCCGGAATTCTGCTGCATACCGGCTCACGGACGATCCTCCCTGCAGCAGGTGGTAGAGTTTAGTGTCGATCTCCACCTCGCCCGCTGGATGTTCGAAAGTCAATCTGAGCTGGCGGTTAAATTCATTGTAAGAATGGGCGGTATCAGAATCTGATTTAAGGACTGCCGTGGCCCACTCAGCTGCCTGCCCTGTTAGCAACGAGACCAGGAGAGCGATGCGTAGCCGATCGGTGGAGTACTTGGTGGAGTTGAACTCAAACACCAGATCAAGTGCTGTCAAAAATACATCACATCTCCCGTCCGTGCCATTCCATTTTTCTGGAAGTGCAAGAAAAACATCAGTGTGGAAGACCTGGGTTCAGTTCCCAGCTAATGCCAGAACCCCAGCCACTGGATGTAGTGCCGGTCTCAAGCCCAGATAAAATGGGAGGGTTATGTCAGGAAGGACATCCGGCGTAAAAATCCTTTGCCAAGTTGTGTGCGGATTGGGTAGCCTGCTGTGGTGACCCCTTGCCGGAAGCAGCTGAAAGATTAACAACAATAATTGTTGTTAGGTAATACAACGGCATGCAGAAATGTAGTTACAGATATTTGCTCTGAGGTAAAAATGTATATAAGCTCACAGTAGGGTAAAGAGAAGCCAATATGAAGCTTGGAGGATTGGATCAACGTGATGAGTCATGGATTCACATCAGCCAATGATCTTGTTGAGTGTCATTCCAAAGAAACTGTGCTGTATACACTCTGTGTTGTTTATATCAGCTGGTACCAAGCCTTTTGATTATTGATTGTATTTCTGATTATTGACCTGCTTTTTGCTTTTCTTCCTTATTTGATTAGCTTGTGCTGGCCCTAGCTAATGTTATTTATTGATTGGCCGACCTTTGATCCTGATCTACCTTACGTTACATCCATCCCTGTCTCCCTGACCTAATGAAACTGTATAGCAATTACGCTTAAACACAGAAATTGTTAGAAAAAGCTGCATGGGAATGCAAATGCTTTAGCGCTTTAGCACATTCAGCAAAGTAAAATGGCTTCAAACCATGAATGGTTTCAAAATGTAACATTCACATTAAAAAAAGCACACTCACTCATCATGTGGTGAGTGTCATGGGTTTAGTCAACGAGGCATTCTTGTTCACACTGAACAAAAAATAGACTATCAGTATGCTTTGCAGTACGCTGAATAGAAGCAAAGTTGTTTATTCGCATTTTCACCACCCACCCCAAACACACAGTGATAAGACCGTAGAGTACACAGTCCTGAATGAATAGGCACACATCAATCAAAAAAATCACAAAGAAAATAATACAAAAATCACAGTGATTATTAATGACTGGACAGTAGTGAAATAAATAAATAAGTTAAGTCAATTAGTCAGGATCACCAGTATTGTCTCTGCTCAGCCACATTAACATCACAGGAAATTATTTCTCCAGCTGAAGAGTGTCTTATCCAGGCAATCCTCTACTCTGATGTCACCACATGCATTACTTGCATTGCATGAGTTAAATATGGAAACAGATTGCAGTCATATACTGTCATATACCTTCAATCACCAAGATAAAACAAATACTCTTCTTTGGGTTCAGAAATGGTGGAATACATGGATTGAAAAAGAAAAATGCAAACTAAGCTGGAGCACCTGCTGCACAATGGAACCTGAAGTAGTCCCAGACTGTAAGGTAATGAATCAGATGATGTTGACCAGCATGGATCTCCTTCATGGGGGTGAATGGAAACACGGTCACCATGAGGAGGAGGAGGAGGAGGAGGAGGAGGAGGAAGGGATTGCATACCGTGATAAATAGAAAAGAATCAACCCACTTTAAAATAATTTACAGCCTGAAATGAAGTTTTTGTTTCATTCAGATGTATTGCCTTACTGCAACATTATAAATAATATAGATAACACCAACATGTCAACAAAAAAAAAAACATTGATTGGAACTGATTCGGAAAAGGATTACCACCACCTTGTCGGTATGATTGCTTGGAGCTTAGTACTGTCACCTCGCACCTTCAGGGTCTAACAGGGATTCCTGCCTCATGTGAATGTGTATGGAGTTTACATGTTCTCCCCGTGCTGGGTGAGTTTCCTCCAACAGTCCATGCAGACATGCAGATTAGGCTAATTGACTTTTTAAAATTTCCTGTAGGTGGTCCTGTGGAGAGGTAAATGTCAACCGACTCCAACATCCTTGCCAAGAAAACGAAGTGATGGACCTGACTTAACGACTAAACAAACAAACAATGTAGTGACTTGTAAAATCAATTAGGCGAAGCTACAGTAATCACTTTCGTAATGCCACACAAGGCCATTTGACTTAAAAGCTGTGGTCATTTTCTTCGGGTAAATTTCACTTGCCACACCCTTGCCTGATTACTTCCAGAGCTGTTAAATCAAGAAATCACACAACAAAGCGTGCACAACAATGCGTTTACAGTACACAATAAATAAATAAATAAATAAATTATAGAGCAAAGAGAGAGAGAGAGAGAGAGAGAGAGCATTGCAGTCCATTACACTATGGTATAATGAGGAAATCTTTTGTATAAAGTCGTGTTACACTTTCATGGACACACTGGTGTCTCTGCCCTTTGCCTCAGTCACTATTCCTTTCAAAAGAATTTTCAGTTCTGGATGCATCTTCCTCCATGAGAATTCTCTCCATTATTTTTTTCAAATGTATTGCGTTGTTATCCAACACCATGTCCACTATGGCAATGTCTTACTCTGCAGTATAAAGACATGTCCTCCTACTCCTTGGTGGTCTTTGCTCCATTCTATGAGAAAACAGAATTATTCTTTTTACTTGCAATATAACATTGATATACAGTACATTCCTCATAGCAGGAACATACAGTATAAAGATGCAATAAGGGTACAGATGCCTTAACTGTTTCCGGTTCTAACATTTGGTATTATGGAGGACAGTACAAGCTGTAAAAGGTTACGCTGCACATGTAGACCTGATTCTCTTATGATCAACTAGTGTAGCCTGAATCCCATTTAGCATTTCTTGTCTCCTTGGGTGAGCTCTTCCTCGGTCCCGTGGAGGTCTTTTGTTCAGTTCCATCTGTTCCAACCTTCCTGTGAAAGGTTTTATTTTTATTCCCTTTCTTCGTCACACTCATGCCTCTCTGCTGTTCACAATGGACAGTACAGTTAGCCGAATGCTGAGACAAGCTCTGCAGTGCTCGTCTTGTGGAGCTCATGAGGCTATTTCACTGCTTTTAAAATTTAAGCATTTTCTTTCTTAGCTTTTTCATGAACTTTTGGCGCCAAGATTGAGAACATTGTGTATAAGGGGGATGTATAAGGGATTTAGAAGGAGAGCAAACAGTGGGAAATGTGCTTGGAGTTTTGTTCCACCAGCTTAGACAGAAAGGGTTTTTATTTTCAGTGTTTGTGTTTTTTTGTGCCAGCGTGCGGTAACAGACTGCGTTAGCACCTGAGTAAACTGTAAAAGCCAACACACTGAGGTCTAAAGGTCAGCCACGCTATAAGAAACCATTGTGTTATATCTGTTAAATATGTTTGATAATGAAACAATGGCCATGCTTAATAGCACTAAACAAATACATCTGTGAAAAGAATTCACGATAGTTTGCGATTAATTTAATTTAATTTACTCTAATCTATTTTGGATTTATAAATATTTACTTTGGTTTGCTAGGAATAAGAAAAACACTATGGTACACTATGAATTTATTTAAAAAATAACGTAGCTGGCTATTGATTTATAATAATTAACTTTATTTTAATATGGATTAAAAAAACAACAACAACAACAACAACAAAAAAAAAACACTATACAGTCGACCCCCAAAATTCACGGAGTTACTCTTCCAGAGCACCAGCGAAGTGTGAAAAAACAATGCCTGTTTTTATAGTTTAAAAGCTAAAAAATAACCCCTGAAACACTTTAATTTAATTTCAAACTCAGCTTTACCCATAAAAAATGACTAAATGTAAAGGTAAACCTGTGGACTGTACAGTAATGTACTGCTGAGTGCCCCAAGTGCTAGAATACAGAGGTTACCCCTACAGTATATGAACTGTAACATGCAAGTGTGTTTTCCTTGTTATATTCTGTCATTTTCTTTAGTACTGAAGGATAAATACAGTAACAATTCACCATCACAAGTTGTATTTTCCTCTCTCTCTCTCTCTCTCTCTCTATATATATATATATATATATATATATATATATATATATATATATATTCAGTTTTCATGATGTCATCAGAAACGTTACAGGTGTCTCTGTGCTTTATTTCTCGTTACAGTTGTACAGACTCCACTGTATGTCATGCAGGCGTTGATCTGGTGTAGGAGCCAAAAAGTCCAACGGTGATAAACAGCCGTCTGTTTCATGACTCACCCTGGGGAGAGGGGGAGGTTTTCTGAATAACAGTATGACAAAATTAAATGTGTACATATGATGCCTCAGGGGAGATTAGAGAGATTAGATCAGAGGAGCTCGGCGAAAGAAACAAATCAATAAATAATGTGGAATATTACAGAATTTCAGCAATCTTATTAATATTCTCTATCTATCTATCTATGTGTCTGTCTGTCTGTCTGTCTGTCTGTCTGTCTGCCTAATATTGTGTGTGTGCGTGTGTGTGTGTGTGTGTGTGTGTGTGTGTGTGTGTGTGTGTGTGTGTGTGTGTGTGTGTGTGTGTGTGTGTGTGTGCACGCTAAGAATACTCGGATGTTTTGTCAGTATGAGCACATTGAATGTGAAGCCATAATAATTACTGTCAAGTGAATTCCTGCATTTGTTGTGCTTTTTGTGTGTGTGTGTGTGTGTGTGTGTGTGTGTGTCTGTGTGTGTGTGTGTGTGTGTGTGTGTGTGTGTGTGTGTGTGTCTGTGTGTGTGTGTGTGTGTGTGTGTCTGTGTGTGTTTCTGTCAGTGCGTGCAGGTGGGCGGGCATTTGTTTGCCATCTCATCTGTGTGTGTGTGTGTGTGTGTGTGTGTGTGTGTAAATAAGAAGGACAATAATAATCAATGTAGCTTTAACTGCCACTTATTTGTGTGTGTGTGTGTGTGTGTGTGGGTGTGTGTGGGTGTGTGTGTGTGGGTGTGTGTGTCCATGACAATTGTACATTGCTTGTTTTGAGCCTCAGGTACTCATGTACTGTACTCAGGTACAGCTGTGCAATATAGAATTATATATATATATATATATATATATATATATATATATATATATATATATATATATAAAGTGGAGAGAAGAGAGGAAAGAGAGGAAAATATATTGTTTACAAATATAATTAGTGTTAATAATAATAATAATAATATATGATGTATGGTAATTGCTAATTGTATAAGCTAATTACTAGCCATGCACAGTCTAAGGAGTCCTGAATAGACAAGAACGTACAAAGAAGCCTTCTAAAGTAATGCTTAATTAACACCAGACTTATTCCTTACTGCCAGATTAGTTGTGATTGTGCACTTGGGAATAGTGCGACATGTCCAGGATAGATGGGAACATGTGCAGAACGAGTCCCCAAGTGTCCCTGAGCTGTGGCTGACCTGCCCAGTGTTTGGGAGGCCATGGAGCAGGAGTGTACGGGCTCTAGAAAGAGTGAGGACCGCTTTACAGTTTGTTCAGGATCCTGATGTCCTGCAAGTAGAATCTGTTCCTTAGCCTGGTAAAGAGTCTGAGAGCCGCATGATTGGATTCTGTCTAGATATCGAGATGCTTCCTCAGAAAGCTGGGAGTTTGCTTTCAATAATTCACTTCAATTTGACCTGCAGATTAGGCTAATTGGCATTCCAAAATTGCCCATAGTGTGTGAATGAGTAAGTGAGAATGTGTATGTGTGTGCCCAGAGATGGAATGGCACCTTGTCTAGGGTGTACACCGCCTCGTGACCCAGTCTCCTGGCTCCAGGCCCCCCGTGACCCTGAATACAGGGGAAAGTGTTGTAGATGATGAGTGAGTGAGCATTAGGTGTGTGTGAGTTGGGTCATGGTGGCTCAGATGGGTCAGGCTCTGGGTTGGTAATTTGAGGATCTGGGTTCAAGCCCCGAAGTTAGTGGATTGCCACACCCCATACTACTGCATGCAGCCTGGTTAGATAAATAAAAGGGTTGTGTCAGGAAGGGCATCCTGCATGAATTCTATGCCACGCTGTGTGTAGATCTGTTACCACCCCATGACAGGAGTAACTGAAAGAAAGTTTAGTACAAAATGTGTGAGAAAATAGGTGTAAATATGTAATGTTCAGACTGTCCCTGATGAACAAGCCGAGGGTGACTCCATCAGATCTCAATAGGAAGAAACCTTGAAAGGAACCTGACCATAAGAGGCAGAGCTGGCCCAAGGCATAAGCAAGCTAAACGGCTACTTAAGGCCCTCGTGTCCACCAGGGGGACCACCAGTCTTTATAGGTTCCAAATCCAAGACTGCCCAGACTGTTCCACGGTTTAGTAGCCACCACAGCAAATGTTTAATCACCTCTAGAATTAAAGAGATTAAAGAGAATTTAGTTGGAAGATCTGAATACAAGGGTCGAGTGATGGAGCAGAAGTAGATCAGCAAGATATTGAAAGGACATGTGATGAAGGATCTTGTAGACTGTAACAAGAAGCTTCAAATCAATTCTAAAATTAATTGGTAGCCAGTGAAACGAAGCCAATATCAGGGTTACATGGCCTCTCTTTTAGTCGCCAGTCAGAAGGTCCATGGCAGCATTTTTTGCACCAGCTGTAACTTTTTTTTAGGGTGGAACATGGGAGACCAACATACAATAACATCACAATAATCCTGGAACCTATAATAAATAAACCTAGAACTAATAAAAATGGTGATAGCCTTTGGAAAACCTGAAAAGGATAACAGTTGGAATAAATGTTGGAAATGGCTGTTTTCAATAACTCAAGTGTCACAGATCCAGGCCAATAACAAAAAAACATCTAAACAAAAAACAATATAGGAATATGCTTATAAAGGGAGTCCTGCCAATGGAGGAGGCTTCACACAACATACTGTGCATTTGGGCTTTGGGCTATGTCATGTAGAAATGTAGAATCAAATTTATCATTACATTAAAAATGTGTAGGTGTTATCACTCTTGGAATATAGGAATGATGGGCATGAAGACTAAATCCAAACAGAATTTCACTCTCATTCAGATGAAGAAAGTTTGAAGCCACAATCAGCAAAACCTGTATAGATCTGTCTGATATACTCTGATATCATGAAAAGGCAGATCATGCTTTCTAAGAACTGACCCTGGTAGTCTGAGAAAAACTGTAGGACACAGTATGAACCCCTGAGGGATGCAAGCTCATCGATACTAACCTCAAAGCTTCTGTTACTCAAATATGACTCAAACCTTGAATCCTTACAAATTGTTTCATCGGATATATACTTATATTATGGTCTCCAGTTAGAAAATGAAGCTACAGTCAGATCCAATAACACAAGAAGTTTTCATGCATCGAAGGTCAATAAAATATATTAAAAACTCTCAAAAGTGATGACTCTGTGTTATGTCGAGACTTAAATCAAGATTTAAATCTCTCTAATAAGACATTGGCTTGAAGATATGACTGTAGCTGAGCATGCACAACCTTCTCAATGATCTTACAGATGGAAAAGATGGGTCTATAATGAAATATTTCTAATGGATCTAACTTGAGCTTTACTTTTTTAAAGATAGGTTCCACAATAACATGCTTATGAGCTTCAGGGACACACCCAGGACTGATACCGGTATTTATAATATCACCAAGGCTAGGCCTGACTACACTCATCAATTGTTTTTACAATTTGGGAGGAATTGCGTGACCAGAATAAAATGCTGAATGCTGAGTGCTGAACAACATAAAAATGATATTGATTTTAAATACTTGCAAAGTGTAGATGGTGAGACAGCTTTGACTTGATCAGCAATCTTCTCTATAAACAAACTTAACAAATCACATGCAGGCAAAACATGACATGTGGTTATTTGAGGATTTAAAACAGTTTTAATATATTAGTACTAAAAGCACATGTGTGGCCTGTGACATTTTTTTAAAAACGATAATTTAAAGGTAATGCGTTTTACGCGGCTTTACCAATTGTTTTCTATTGAGATACAGTAGGTGTGTTTGTAAGATGTCCAAGGACCAGAGGTGGTACATGTATGCATGGCATGTCCGCACTTCTGTACTTTTAATCGAGTACACAAATAAAAGGATGACTACTATTACTTGAGTAATATTTGACCTAGGAACTCTCTACTTTTACTCAGGATTTGTGTACTTTGCCCAAGGACACCTGCACTGCTGTATGTTATACCAAGTTTAGGAAGACGATTCAAGATACAGACTGTGTTAAAAAGGGAGGAAACTGCCTATCGTACAAAACTGGGAGTCTTTAAATGCATCAATAAATTCTTCAGCTGTCATAGATGTCATGTTTTGACTCATAGATACTGTTAATCTTCAAAGATAATCCGTAAAAAAGTCTTCTCTATCAAGTCTAGTACATGAGACTAAGACTCCTCCAGTTATTAGTTTGTATTGACAAATTGTTTAAGATTAAAAAAAGGGAAAATATTTCGAAGAACCAGAGGATGACCTGGACAACAAACATGTAGGTTAAAAACCACAAAGATCAAAAGTGCAGCATACTTTGGCATAAGGTCTTCAAATTTTCCCCAAAATCCTTGTAAATAATAATAGGGTGATAAATCACTGCACAAACTCTAAGGTAAAGATGAGAAGATGTTTTTCAGAACTATGGTACTCCTTTGGCAAACTTGATGCTTCAAACTCTTCCCACATCTTCTCCATTGATGTGTAAGGGGTTCTGCCATCCTCCTGAAGTCCCGATCCTCTCCTTGATGTCAAACCAGAAGTTGATGTCATCCAACACTTCAATAAGACACTGACATTCATCTTTTTAGGCTGTTTCATCACCTTTCATGATGGTGGTGAGCTCAGCAAACCTGAAGATTACATTTGAGCTGTCAGACTGTGAGAGAACAGGGCGTACAGGAGGAGTCTGAGAACACATCCTCCTGTGGAGCTCCTGTCCTCAGAGACAGTGTGGAGGAGATGCAGTGACTTCAAACTGATTTCCATCCCTTGCAGTTTGCTCATTAGAACATCAACAGATGAGTGTTCACGCATACAGTAAGTCCTTGAGCTTTAAAATGAGTTTGGCACAGCTGTAGTTAAGGATCAGCATTTGTGAGAGGACTGTGCAGCGCCAGAGTAATAGTATTTTGGAAGGGTTGTGGTTCTACATGCCATCCCAAGTTGAGAGGAAGGATGTCTAAAACCTCTACTAGCTGGCTAGCACACGCTTTGAGGACATGGACACCATTGGTGCCATGAGCTTTAGAAGTGTGGACTGTCCGGAAGGACCTGAAATGGTTCTAGAAGGTGTTCATCAACTGCAGTCGGTGATAGAGTATGAACCGTTCCACATAACGGCCATTTAAGTTGTGTGTGTTTGGGATGTTGGGGAGGGGGTGAAGGGGCAGTTATGATCATTAGCAGTGTGACCTTTAACCCTGTGAAGTCAATTCTATTTGAATGAATTAACATTTAGCATCGCTATTAATAGTGTAAGATGACACACACACACACACACACACACACACACACAATCCTTGAGCTATCTGATGTTCATATACACACAGAACATTCAGCATCTATATACAGTATAATTTGTATGATCAAAAAATTCAAAGCAGAGCTCACCTGTTGCTCGGCCCAAAGTATTGGCACCCTGTCCATCCCCACACCATAGAAGCAGTACAACTGTGTGTATGATGTGGGTGTGCTGCAGGTATGAGAGACATGCATACAGTAGAGTCCTTGTTCGATGATTAAACACCATGTTACTTAAATTTTTTGTTAATTGTGTTTATGGTAAAGCTGCCACCCCAATAATTACAGAAATCTGCACTGTGTCAGGAATGTGAGGATTAGATAATACTACAGACTTTCATTTATTCCCAAAATGAATAATAAAAGAACAAAATCCCACATCTACAGACTGTACTCTAGATAATGAAACAGCAGCAATAGAAATTAGCATTTAGCACAAATCAATACAATAGTGCTCGAGGTCTTTCGTCATGTGCATGGATATAAAAACTTTTTTATTTAACATGGGTTTGAGGTGCGATGCGATTACACTGAAACCCCCCCCCCCCCCCAAGATATTCATGCAGAAAGCTAGATGTATTCAGGGAATGATTGGGAGAAGGTTGAACTTCATATATGAGGGGTTTATTTTTATTTCGGTGGAGGCGGGTTTTTAGTATTTTACACTGTTGTCACTCTGTGTCCTGATCAAACACAGTCCTACATCATAATGGTGGCGTAGTGGTTAGCATGGTCACCTTTCCCCTTCAGGGTTGTGGTTCAATTCCCACCTCAGGTCTGTGTGCATGGAATTTGCATGTTCCCCCCAGTGCTGTGTGGGTTTACTTAAGATACACCAGTTTCCTACCGCAGTTTAAAGATATGAGTGCGAATAACAATCGGTCACTGAGGTGGTGTCCTGACCCCTTAAGTAACTGCCACAGAAATGACGGATAAACCTCCAGTGTGGGAGGGGGGGGGGTATCCATTGCTCAGTGTGCCGGATGCAGTTTTAATCTGCACAGGCCTGAATGTACACAGAAGTGTGTAATTTCAGCGTGATTAAACCTGAATATAACCCCGAGTGTGTGGAGACTCTATAAAAGCAGCGCCGAACAGAAGATTCTTCACGCTGAAGTGGATTTAACGATGCGTTTTTATCTGAGTGTTTCATGGAACATAAACACGGGTTAAGTACGTCCGTATGTTCAACTCGGCTTCCTCGTGATCCTGCGTCATTCATCCCGTTGACCTGGAACTTAGATACAGCCTTGAAGACGTATCAGTTCTTCACATAAAAAAAGAACTGAGAAGAAAAGAGGTTTCCTTCACACCTTAGACCTTGTAGAGCAAACAGTAATGCAAGACTTTCTGTTTATTGAATGTCTATGGAAGGAGTCTCCAGTGTCAGAGGCTGTAACTAAAACAGATTAATTAATATATATAAAAAAAATTGTAAATTGATGTGGTGTAAGAGAGATAAAATACTTCAAGGTATGCATTAATAGGAAACTGGTTAATGAAATGAATTATATAAATATAGCAGAAATATTAAGACGAGAGTTACAGTCAATTTTCATATAAGACACAAATAAGCTTTAATATAAAACGAGATATTTAATAAATAAATAATTCTGTAAAATTTTATAGATTTTTCTGTTAATTGATTTTTCTGTGCATATTACAGATTTTTACAGGAATATATTTTTAATATATTTCCAGTGTAATATGAATTGTAGATAAAGCAGCAGTCATACGGAGTAAAAGCTAGGAGGTAGTGCAGTAGTGCTGCTTTCAATCGCAGAAGAATAAATTAATATAAAATCCTGAAAAGCAATGTTTTGAAGCACTTTGCTGGCACAGTGGATGAATAATGTTCCTCCTGCAGTTTGTGCGCTGGAATACACATCGTCATATCACAGAAATCACAACACACTCCAGAGCTCTCCATTAATTCAAACTGAGGTACAAGAAGATCTCCCAGAATGCACTGCCTTCTCCATCTTCCTTCAGCTGAGATGATTTCAGGTACAGCTTTTACCCCATATACAGTATAGCTTCACGTTTATATGTGTACTGTAATGTATACGCAATTTAATTATCTAATAAGTTCTTCACCGCAGAAATGATGGATCGCTCTACACAGCATACATGAAGGGATTTACAGGGGCACTAATTATAACTGTTCATGTAGTACACTGGACTAGACTGGACTCACACGCTAGATTTATTCCAACCACTTGCATTAATGAATCTCCTCAGGTTATATGAACCCCATTTTGATAATCTGAATGTAAGGCTCAGAAAATACACTTAACGATGTATTAGGCCTACATTTTATCCTTAAATGTAAAATTAAAAAATACATGTATAATAATTTTAACAGCTAAATGTATAAAATAATTTGTATAACACGACAAATCCGTCAAAAACAAATGTGGTCAAATAATAATAATAATAATAATAATAATTACGCATAAGTCTTTTATTTATGCATTATTAAAAAAAAACTGTTCATAATATTTAAATACTTAGTCAGGTGACTAGGGTTCATTGGAATATTTAAGTGCTTGGTCACATGACTGTGACACATTAAAATATTTATATTCATTCATTCATTCATTTTCTATACCGCTTAATCCTGTGTTCAGGGTCGCGGGGGACCTGGAGCCTATCCCAGGAGACTTCGGGCACGAGGCGGGGTACACCCTGGACAGGGTGCCAATCCATAGCAGGGCACACACACATACACACACTCACACAATATGGGCAATTTAATTCAATTCAATTCAATTCAGTTTTATTTGTATAGCGCTTTTAACAATTGACAATGTCTCAAAACAGCTTTACACAATCAAAAGAATTATTTAAGTTTGTATGGAATGTGAATGTGTATGAATCAAAATGTTCAGATAGTCCCTGGTGAGCAAGCCCGAGGGCGACAGTGGCAAGGAAAAACTCCCTGAGATGGTAATAGGAAGAAACCTTGAGAGGAACCAGACTCAACAGGGAACCCATCCTCATCTGGGTGAAACAGATAGCAGGAAATGATCTGCATTTATACAGTATTAAGTTCAGCTATAATAGTTGATGTTAATTGATGTTATAATAGTTGATGTAAAATGGAGTCCAGTAGTTATTCGAGACTCAGATAGACTTGTAGAAAGTTCCAGTCCTGAACTATCGAATTGTCAAGTCCTCAGAGAAACAGCTGACAACACCAGTCGAGGCCAGAACCATCTTCTAAGTAGATAGAATCATCCCCAGTCACCAGGCACATCCTAAAGAGACACACGGGGCATCCATGCGACGAGACCTCCAACCAGAAACGGGGCACCAGGATGGATCAGACAGGTCCGGAGGGCAGAGGGAGTCTGGATCATTGGCAGCTCAGGAACCACATGTGTAGCTCGACAGAGAGAGAGAGAGAAAGAGTGAAAGGGGGAGACAGGGGGAGAGAGGAAAGAGAAAGAGGGGGAGGAAGAGAAGAGGAGGAGAGATTGCAATTAGGTATGGTCACAGTCACAATGTCTAATGTGAATGTATATTTACTGTAGAGTGCAAGCAGGGACTCCGGCAGGACTAACTATGACAGCATAACTAAAAGGGAAAGCCAGAAGGAAATACAAACATGAGGGGGAACTGAGATGTAAAGCAAACAATCACCTCACCGTCATCAAACCTGAGTGATCAAATGAGACTGAGGAAGACAGCATCTAAACATACCAGTTCACCATAATACTCTACGTCCATGAGTCCCCCAGATCTGCTCCTTTACCTTATGGCAAATCTATT
Source organism: Channallabes apus (assembly GCA_030522415.1). NCBI lineage: Eukaryota > Metazoa > Chordata > Actinopteri > Siluriformes > Clariidae > Channallabes > Channallabes apus. Next base: position 52,207,957 of record CM060108.1, on the reverse strand, counting down.
TATAAAAATGCTTGGCTAAATAAATAGGTTTTGAGCCTAGACTTAAACACTGAGACTGTGTCTGAGTCCCGAACACTATTTGGAAGACTATTCCATAATTTTGGGGCTTTGTAAGAAAAAGCTCTGCCCCCAGCTGTAGTTTTCATAATACGCGGTACTGACAAGCAGCCTGCATCGTTTGACCGAAGTAGGCGTGGCAGATCGTAAGACACTAGCAGTTCGCTCAGATACTGCGGCGCGAGACCATTTAATGCCTTATATGTCAAGAGTAGTATTTTAAAATCAATGCGAAGTTTCACAGGGAGCCAATGTAGTGAAGATAGGATAGGGGTGATGTGCTCATATCTTCTGGTTCTAGTGAGGACTCTCGCTGCTGCATTCTGGACTAGGTGAAGCTTGTTTATGCACCTAACTGAACAACCAGACAGTAAGGCATTACAATAGTCCAACCTAGAAGTGATAAAAGAATGAACTAGTTTTTCTGCATCGTTTAGCGACAATATATTTCTTATTTTGGCAATATTTCTGAGGTGAAAGAATGTTATCCTGGTGATATTATCTACATGAGCTTCAAATGAAAGGCTGGAATCTATAATCACGCCGAGGTCTTTTACTGTTGCACTTGACGGAACAGAAAGGCCATCTAAAGTTACGGTGTGATCTAAGATTTTACTTCTAGCTGTATGCGGTCCTATGACTAGAACTTCTGTCTTATCTGGATTAAGCAGAAGGAAGTTAATTAGCATCCAATGTCTTATGTCCTGCACACATTGCTCAACTTTAGTAAGATGGTTTTTCTCATCAGGTTTGTTGAGACGTATAGCTGTGTGTCGTCAGCATAACAATGAAAACTAATACCATGCTTACGGATTATGTTGCTCAGAGGAAGCATGTAAAGGGAAAAAAGCAGTGGGCCTAAAACTGAACCCTGTGGAATGCCAAACTCTACTAGAGAACATGCAGAATAATCACCATTTAAGTCTACATACTGATAACGATCAGTCAAATAGGATCTGAGCCAGGAGAGGGCTGTACCCTTAATTCCTACTACATTTTCTAATCTGTGAAGAAGAATAGCATGATCAATAGTGTCAAAAGCTGCACTGAGGTCGAATAATACAAGCATAGTTACACAACCCTGATCAGAGGCCAATAGGAGGTCATTTACTACTTTAACGAGTGCTTTTTCTGTGCTGTGATGAGGCCTAAATCCTGACTGATACAGTTCATGTATGCCATTTCTATGTAGATATGAGCATAGCTGCTCCGCTACTATCTTTTCCAGAATCTTAGAGATAAAGGGGAGGTTTGATATTGGCCTGTAATTGGACAGCTGACAGGGGTCGAGGTCAGGTTTCTTAATTATTGGTTTGATAACTGCTACTTTAAAAGATTTTGGAACATAACCAATGCTGAGTGAGGAATTAATTATTCTCAACATCGGTTCTGTTATTACTGGTACTATCTGTTTAAGAAAATGTGTCGGTATAGGATCTAATATACAGGTTGATGAATTTGCTGAAGAGATGAGTGAAATTAGTTCATTCTCTTCAAGAGGAGTAAAGTATTCTAGGTTTGAATCTGACATGGCTAGGTTAACATCTGTATCAATTACATTGTTCGGTTTCAAAGCCTCAATTTTATGCCTGATATTTACAATTTTATTATTAAAAAAGTTCATGAAGTCCTTACTATGGCATGATGTTGTTGTGGAGATTTCTGTAGTGGTCTTATTTCTGGTTAATTTGGCTACGGTATTAAATAAAAATCTAGGAATATTTTTATTTTCTTCTATAAGAGTGGAGAGATACGTTGATCTAGCTACACTAAGAGCTTTCCTATAGTTCAGGATGCTCTCTTTCCATGCTATTTGAAATACCAACAATTTAGTTTGACGCCATTTACGCTCTAGTTTCCGAGCAGTCTGTTTTAAAGTGCGCGTGTGATCGTTATACCAGGGAGCGAGTTTCTTATCTCTAATAATTTTTCTTTTAGCTGGAGCTACATTATCTAAGGTACAACGAAGTGTCGACTCTAAATATTCAGTCGCCTGATCAAGTTCTGTGGGGTCAGACGGTGACCTAATCGAAGTTGGTAACTCTGGGAGATTACTGATAAAACTCTGTGTGGTAGTTGATGTGAATGTACGTTTAATACGGTAGCGCGGTGCTGTGCGTACATTATCACTGTGACACACTTGAATGGAGACAAGATAGTGATCTGAGATAATTTCAGACAGTGGAATTGTGAATACATTTCTTATAATTAATCCGAAGAATATTACTAAATCTAAAGTGTGACCTGCTTTATGAGTGGGTCCTACTACAGACTGATTTACGCCTATGGAGTCCAGTATGGACATAAATGCTGTTCTCAGAGGGTCTTTTGGATTCTCAAAATGAATGTTTAAATCTCCAGCAATCAACACTTTGTCTACAGAAACGACCAGGTCTGAGATGAAATCCGCAAATTCACTAAGAAATTCAGAATACGGCCCTGGAGGTCTGTAAATTATAATTAGTGGAATCGACTGAGCTGATTTAATATATTTAAGTATACTTATGTTGCTATAAAGAATTTCAAATGAGTTAAATTTGTGTCCGTGTTTTTGTACGATAGACAGATTATCATTATGAATAACTGCGACGCCTCCTCCTCTACCAGTTAACCGAGGCTGGTGTATGTAGCTGTATCCAGGAGGACTAGCTTCATTTAGAGCTACATACTCGTCCTGTTTAACCCATGTTTCAGTTAAACAGAGTATATCAAACGCCTGATCTGTGATAATTTCATTAACAATAACTGCTTTTGATGCGAGAGATCTAATATTTAACAATCCTAGCTTCAGATCAGAGGTGCCGGCTGCGCATTCAGTATGATCAGAGTTTTTGGTCTTTATGTTAATTAAATTATTAAAACAGACTTTCTGAATCTTTCTACATTTTTGCTTAGATCTGGGAACAGACACAGTCTCAATATGGTGAACCCTGAGTGACGACTCTATGCAGCTAGCAGACGGTTGGTTTAGCCTGTCTGTCTGCTCCCTGGCCTGGGCTCTGGATTGTCACCGATTAACTAGACCTCTACTGAGACTATGAGCTATACTACAGGAAATGAGAGCAGCACCTTCCCGAGTGGGATGGACACCGTCCCGCCCTAACAGGCCAGCTTTGCCCTCAAAGGTCTTCCAATTATCTATGTAGCCCACATTATTTTTGGAGCACCACCTGGACATCCAGCGGTTCAGCGACCATAACCTGCTGTAAGCTATGTCGCCACGTCTCATTGGGATGGGACCAGAGCATACTACTTCATCGGCCATCGCCTTCGCTAATTTAAACACTTCTGTAAAGTTACTCTAACTAACCTCTGACTGACGAAGGCGTATATTGTTAGCTCCAGCATGTACCACTATCTTAGAGAACCTGTGCTGTCCTAGAGCCCTAAGATTACCTGCTATGTCCGGTGCTCTGGCTCCCGGGATACACCTAACCACTGCCGCTGGCGCCCCTAAAGGTCTAGCTAATGTCACGTGCCTCAGTATAGAGTCTCCTATAACCAGAGCTCTTTCAGGTTCCTCAGCGGGTGCAGCACTGAGGAGAGCAAACCTGTTGGACACGTGACGCGCAGAGGAGGTGTGCTCCGGTGGGCTAGCCTTAGCATTAGCTTTGGCTGAACGTGTATGCCGCCGAGTCGTCACCCACTCGCCCCGCTGTGAGGGCTCTAATGCCGGAGTCGGGGGCTGATTATCTCCGCCTGTGGCACCCAGACTGTCCGCTACAGGAATAACGCTGCTCTCACACTGTCTAACACTCTCTAAAGTCTGGATGCGCTCCTCTAACGCTGATATCTTCTCCGTCAGAGTGCTCACTAACACACACCTATCACAAATAAAGTTATCGCTAATGACGGAGGAAGAATGTCTAAACATCCTGCACTCCACACACTGAACAAGCTGAATGGTAGACATGATAACGTACCTGAGTCGGAGTTTTAGGTGTTTGGAGATGAATTCCGTTTGTTGTTTTTAGACGAGGAAACTCGCGCGTTCTGCGAAACTATCGCGGCAACGATACGAAAACAGGAAGCTACGTCACCAACAGGAAGCAACACCCAAATCAAATCAAATTTAGGAACGCCAATTAGCCTAACCTGCATATCTTTGGACTGTGGGAGGAAACCGGAGTACCTGGAGGAAACCCACCAAGCACGGGGAGAACATGCAAACTCCATGCACACAGAGACGGGAATCGAACCCAGACCCTGGAGGTGCAAGGCGACAGTGCTAACCACTACACCACCGCGCTGCCCTTATTTATATTCAATTAAATTTTATTTATATAGATCTTTTAACAGTGGTCAAAGTTGCAAAGCAGAAGTTTTAAATGAATATTTAATATTTAATTGCCTAGACAGGTGACTAAGGCTCATTATAATATTTAAATGCATAGTCGCTTAGTCAGATTTACATGACAGGTCATTATAACATTTAAATGAATTTGCATCAATCAACCTTCTCCATTTTCTCCTTGCACATGATGCAGCACATGCACATATTAAAACAAAAATGAAACTTTTATATGTCTCTTATATGAACACATATTTATGTACACATATATACTTAATACTCTTTTATAACAGCTGCACGAGGTGACTCTGAGCACTAGGAACTCTCCTGACCTAAAGACTGATGGGACTTCTGGACATCGAACCCTGCGGGCACGGTCCAGACAGCAGGATGCCTTCTTCATTGAATGCTTGCACCATGTTAACAACACCAGATGTCACTCACTCCCTCATTGTCTATACCGCTTAATCATGCATACAGAGTCGCAGGGGGCCTGGAGCCTATCCCAGGAGTCTTAGGGCACGAGGCGGGGTACACTCTGGACAGGCTGCCAAATCCATTATTGTTAAAGTGTTACTGTATGTTTGTAACAGCGACCTAATTGTTTGAAGCTCTACTACAGGAGGCGGAGTCTGTTTGCTCACTGGAGACGTTTGTTCATTCGTCTTGTTGTTTTACTGCAGTTGGCATTCAATACATTGTATTACTGCCATTTTCTGGTCATGATCTCCCTCTTCTTCCTTTCAGTTTAAATACTTACTACCTTGTCCTCTTTCTCCCTTTGTGGTTCCTCAACCTATGAACGTCCGCCCCGAAATTTGCCTCAGTATAAGAAGCCTTTTCGGCATAAAAGTGACAGAACCAGTTGCGTTTACTTCCAGTCGCGCGTTTGACATGCAAACTTGTTTGCGTCAGAGGAAAGCCAAGCGAGGCGAGTTTCCTTTTTTTTTTCTTTTTTCATTTTGTGGAAGATTTAGTGAAGACATTAGCACCATGGATCTCAAGAATGTTAGCGAGGATGGTAGCAAGAAGTAAAGGGAGTCAAGAGGAATCATAAATTAAGGTTACGTGAGGTTTCATATTTTACTTCATTTTACTTCATGTCTTTTCGAAATGTTTTATATGCAAAAATATGATTATAGTGTTGTAAATCGATAATATTGATAATAATATATTTGGTTGTCTGCACTTACATTATTTCCGATTGGACAATGCATTTCACCATACGGAATTTCATCTTAGGGACTCACCTCGGAAAATTCGTATGCTGGGGTACCGCTGTATTTACTAAAGTGTTACACATGTAAAGGCGTCCTAAGTTTAGAGCAGTGGTTCCCAAACTGGGGGTGCTGGAATAAATTCAAGGGGTCGTGAGAGGGATTAAAAAAGATATTTTTTGTGATTATAATACACACTTTTCAGTATTACAAGCAGGTCTGGACTGGGACCAAAAAATGGCCCGGGCATTCAGTTCAGAGCAACGGCTGGGGGGGGGGGGGAGGAGGTTGCACGCGCATTCAGAACTTGCGGAGGGGGGCGCGGGTTGCACAAAAATGTGCATCGACTGGCTCACTAGTTATTGCTACAGCACACAACTGCACATGAAAACCGCAACTGCCGAGATGGATAAATTTGTTATTCACAAATCTAAAAATGTTAAGGAAATTGTTTGTCTGAGTCACCGGAACCGTGTACATCGACCAAGCAAAAGAAAAGACCCCGTCAGACCAAAGTAGGAAACGTCGGAAATATGAGGAAGAATTTATAAAGTGCAGTATCAGTATTCAGTAAGTTGCGGAAGCAACCGAATACACGAGTTGTCCCGTGCAGCAGTGGATGTACTGCTTCAATTTGGATCTACATATTTGTGTGAGCAGTATTTTTCCACTGTTGCATATATAAAAAGTAAATACAGCTCACGTCATGATGTGGAAGATGATCTGCGTGTAGCTGTATCCACCATCAGGCCACGAATTAAGCTTTTGTGCTGCCAAAAACAAGTACACACTTCCCATTGAAATAAGCCAAAATTATTTAGATGTTTAGTAAATGTAGTCAAAATACTGTGAACAGCTTATGTTTATTGCTTGTTTTTGATAGTGGGGGTCGCGAGATCTTGTTGATCTTCAATTAGGGGTCACTGGCTTGAAAGTTTGAGAACCACTGTGGTAGAGGATGTTCTACAGGGGGCATGGTCTGTGTGCACACTGTCTGCCTCTGTCTGACTGTGCATGCATTACAGTTTTTCTCGATTGCTTAAACACATTTGCCCACTCTGACATCACATTTTCAAAACAGTTAACACACAGGAATAAACTGAAGCTCAATGGCCAAAATGACTCCTTTTGTTAGCAAAATGCTCTAACACTCACAAAACATTAAAAACATGCAACATAAGCAAATATTAAGCAAATCAAACTCCACAACTT
>CM060108.1:52066180-52193680 GCA_030522415.1 Channallabes apus | reverse complement strand
GATATGTTGAGAGAGAGAAAGTGTTGAGAGAAGTTATAAAAATAAATCTGCAGTATCTGTGTGTTACTCATCAGACTTGCTGCATCATTGCGCTCCTCCATAACCATTGTTTTCACACACTCCCGTTAATGAGCTGGAGGTTTTTGTTCTCTTCTCAGTGCATACTCAAGTTGATGTGTGTGTGTGTTTGTGTATTGTAATTTAAGGCGCTTGTTCTTTTTTGTGATTATGTGAAAGATGATTTATGAACTAAAGCTTTTTATTGATTATAAGTGTTGGTTTTCAGTTTCCACTTGTGAACATTGTGTGAGAGGTTAGATATCGGCGCTGTGACAGGAAATGTTATAAAGAGCTGTAATCAAAGGGACCTGTGTTGTGTTCCGTAAGTCCACCATACAGTTCTCTCAGCATGCAGAACACTCGATGTCATCTGTCCTTGTCATGTCTTCTGTTCTAAAATGCAAAGTGAAGATCAGGCATGCTGTGGACCAGCAAGTGGACATCACAAGGTTCAATGCCTCTCCTCAACAAGCTGCACAAGAGTGCATGTGTGTACATAGACATTTATACTCATACAGTACCTACAAGCACAGCTACCATCCTGATTTCTGCAAGCTCCAACTTCTGCCATTATGATGCCTATAATTGTCCTCCTGAGATCCTGGTACTTATAAGCTCCTCCTACTGAGATCCTGGTACCTATAAGCTCCTCCTCCTCCTGAGATCCTGGTACCTATAAGCTCCTCCTCCTCCTGAGATCCTGGTACCTATAAGCTCCTCCTCCTCCTGAGATCCTGGTACCTATAAGCTCCTCCTCCTCCTGAGATCCTGGTACCTATAAGCTCCTTCTGCTGCCGTTCTGGTACCAAAGCTCTACCTCCTGAGATCCTGGTACCTATAAGCTCCACCTCCTACTATCCTGATACCTAAGCTCCACCTCCTGCCATCCTGATACCTAAGCTCCACCTCCTGACATCCTTTGGGAGTTTTCTCGACATAGTTGCTCTTACTTTTTTTTTTTTTTTAGGAATTAAAGAACTGATGTCTATTTTCAAGTCTCTTTTTTCTCTTTCTTCTCTTTCTTTTCTCTCCAGTTTTCTATCTCTATACTCTCATTTTCTTCTCCTTTCTCCCTCTTTATCTGTGACATTTAGCATTTATCTTAAATTTACATCATTCTCAGATGATGGGCATGAACACTCTTAGCACTCTGAATTAACACTCCGTTCGTCAGATAAAAATAGACGAGGAAGTCAGAAACGAGAGCTTTAAATAAAGAATCCCCCCTCCCCCGCTCCCTCACTCTATAGGTCCTCTTAAAGTTTGGTCCTGATTCTGATAATATGTAGAGTCTGTCAAGTTTTCCAGTCCTTCCCTCGAGTGTGTTCGTGTGTGTATGACTGCACTGACACGGCTGGGTTACGTCACATTCTCGGACCTTGTTGTTTTTTTCTCCCTCCCTCAGGATGTAGCTTTTGTTTTTTGTTTTTTACAAACGTAGCACATTCATCACAAACTTTTTTATAACATTCCCCAGCTCAGAGTTTAATGGGATTCTCAGTCTCAGCAAATTCAGCAGCAGTGTTGCTTCTTGTCTTGAACTACAGTATGCAGTGAAAGTGACAGCGATGTTATTGCCTATTGTTAGAGCTGGCCCGAGGCATGATGGGAAAAATGCCAGCGTAAGGAGAAACATCCAGCCACGACACCAATTGAAACAGTTTAACAGATGGTAGTGCTGCATTCGCTGGAATAGCAACTCCCAAACACGAGATAAAACTTCAGGGCAGACTTTTACTTTTTGTGTTGAAATTGTTCTTGATTTAGTCTTTTACAGAAAAAAGAGAGTCAATAAATAAAGCTAGGGAGCTGAAACAAGTAGTGTCAGGACTTCAATTTAGGCTTAACCGCTCCTTTGAGTTAATTTTTTTTATTTGGTAAATGTGGCGGAGCTCGTGTACTAGTCCCTAACCAGTACCTTAAATGTATGTGGATGTGCAGGGAAAGAGTTGCTGCAGGAGGAAAGTAAAAAATAACCCAACTCTGAGTGGATGCGGCGCGAACACGCCTCGTGACTCTCAGAGGAGCCAAGAGCTTTGCATTGTGTGAGATTCGGAGCAGGGCGAGAAGTTTTTATCTCATGGTGTAAATGACGTGACGAGTCCCGGAGAACGTTTTGCGATAGCCTTATATGGGCAAAGGTGCAGGAGCGAGTGTCACATTAGACCAAACACCAGCGAACACTCTATTGTCCTTCATTATAATTAGCAAAAAGTGTGTTCTGACTGGTTGAAAGAAGGATGGGGGTAACTCAGAGATACAAATTAGTTCTTTTTATATATAATTTATATGCATTAGGTCTACCAAGATCTGATGGGTTCCTTTAGCCCAAAATGTGTTTATGTGAGAGAGCTACGTCAGATGGGAGGTGCTACAGCCTGGACACTCTATTAGGTTAGACTGGTGAGTCATTGAAAATTTGGTTAGGTGTTTGGAGACACAGCAAATAAGTGGAAGAACAAATTTATTTGGAAAATAACTCATGATTTCTAATTACAGAAGTCCTCTTCATTCTTCCTGCATTTTGTTTCTGAATCCCAGTTCCATGAGAACTTGCAGGCATGAGTTATGAGTGTGTTTTATGAACTGTAGGTCCACAGAATGTTGCCTTAAGGCTATGTGTGACCACTTGTGACCTCAGTATGCAATGTGCAATATAATGAACAATATGACTGATGATTTTAATTTAGAGCATTTCACATTTTATATATAGAGCTCTTGAATAAAATAAGAGACCACTGCAAAATTTATTTTTTTTTCTTCAAGTTTCTTGAGTTTTTTCCTTCTTCTTACAGGTGCATGTATTGATGAGATGAACAGTTTTGTTTAATCTTTTGTGAACTGCTGACAATATTTATCCTAAATTCAAAATATTACTATTGTATTTGATCACCCTGTGATTTTGCAAGTTCACTTACTTAGAAATCATGGAGGGGTCTACAATTTTCAGCATAGGGGCATTTCCACTGTGCAAGCCCCTTCACTGAACACAGCAGAGCTGTCCTTGGTGCTGATTGTATGCTGTGTTTGAATGTGTGCTGTGGTTCGAGCACAAAGCTATCAATCAGTCCTCTGTCACAATACATATACATATAAAAAAAACAAATTTCATGTATACATATGGCATCTATTTTAAATTAATTTATATGAACAAATTACATTTGCATACGGACATGACTAGGTATTCTGCCTGACCTCAGTGATATCAAGAACTTAGAAATATCAGCCTTTACTTGTCGCATATAAATTACTGCACAGTGAAATTTTTTATTCTTCTCAGGTTCCAGACTTGTTAGTAGGCTGGGGTCAGAGCTCAAGGCCAAGCATTATACGGCTCCCCTGAAGCAGACAAGGTTAAGAGTTAAGGGCCTTGATCGAGGGCCCGACAGCAGCAACCTGGAGTAGCTGGGGCTTGACCCGATGACCTTCCCATCAGTAACTCAGAGCCTTAACACTCTGAGTCATCACTGCCTATTATGCTGTAGCTTTTAATGTCAGGATGTGTCAGAGTCCTGGCAATCACAGATTGTGAAACTGTTGATATTTTGTAACAAAAATCATGAAAGAAAAAAACCCTTTTGTGTTTTACGACACTAATTTGAGACGGTGTTCAATTTCCAAGACATCTCTTTATTCGGGCGGCGCGGTGTAGTGGTTAGCACTGTCGCCTTGCACCTCCAGGGTCCGGGTTCGATTCCCAGACAGGCTTGATTTCCGTCTCTGTGTGCATGGAGTTTGCATGTTCTCCACATGCTTGACGGGTTTCCTCCGGGGACTCCGGTTTCCTCCCACAGTCCAAAGACATTTGATTGGTGTTACGAAAGAAAAATTGCCCGTAGTGTGTGAATTAGTGTGCGTGTCCCCTGTGATGGATTGGCACCCTGTCTGCCTCGTGCCCTAAGTCTCCTGGGATAGGCTCCAGGTCCCCGCGACCCTGAATACAGGATAAAGCGGTATAGAAGATGAGTGAGTGAGTGATCTCTTTATTCGTTCCCCTTCATTTAGTGATTTCTTAAAATCTCCCTAGATAGTGTTAAATCCTTTTAAGTGCTTCCTCATTCCTTATATGATAATACTTCCTATTACCTGTGTCCAGGTAGATATTCATGTAACTTCCTCTCTGTTTGTTCTCACCGAAACATGGTAATTCACTTTGTTCTTTGATGTAACAGATGTAGTGACACTTAAATAGTCTGTTTATCCAGGGAGAACTTACAGACTCTATCATGTGCGTATGTGTGTTGTGTAAGCATATAGAGATAATGAGGACACTTCAAGCAATTCTTCCCCTGATTTGAAACTTAACATCTCCTTTTTATCCATTCACTGATGTGTGGTGCGCTTGTCTCCTCTACGCAGAGACTCACAAAGATTAAAGATTTTTCTTCAGAACCAAACCAAATCCTTTACTGACACTCTGATACTTTTCCAGATTTTTGTTTCTAATATGTTTTTGCCTTGCTTCTCTGTCTTGGCGATGCTATTTGTTCAGATACTGTATGTTCTCGAACAAACTTTAGGTTCCTCAATTCAGCTACTGACTCCATAACTTCTAATGACACTGAAAATAATTTAAACAGCATTTCACAACATTTCTTTACTTTAGAATCAGGAACTGCAGTACTGCACAAAAGTTCTGACATTCCATTTCTTTATGTTAAATGAAATTAAATGAAAGAAACAGGAACAAATGTGTTAGTACAATAGGCTGTAAAATGCCTAAAGATCACTTTATCGTGGGGGGTGGAGCTTATCCCAGCAGACTTAGGACCCAAGGCGGGGTACAGCCTGGATGGGGTGCCAATCCACCGCACGGCACACACAAATACACACATTCACACACTCATTCCCACACTACCTGGAAATGCCAGTTAGCCTAATCTGCATGCACTGTGGGAGGAAATAAAGCACAGGAAGAACATGCACACTCCATGCACACAGACCCAGAGGTGGGAATCGAATGCAGACCCTGGAGGTGCAACACAACTGTGCTAACCACTTAATCTTAAGTTACATGTTTTTTGAAATAAATAAATAAATAAATGAACACTCCTCTGAAACTGCTCAAGTACAGGGACTGGACTAAAAATGAGAGACAAAAGCCTGGAGAACTATTCCTAGCAATACAAGAAAAATCAGAATCTTTGGAAGCAACTTATGATGAAATGTGTGTGTGTGTGCGCGGGGAGGTCAAGATTTTTGCAAAGTACTGTATTTTGTGTAGATTCGTGAAAGAAGAATACGAGTACAACTTTGAAAAAAGAAACCAATATTATAATTATGATTTAGTATGATTGTACTTGTTCATTGTTCCAGGAAATCAAAGGGACTGAAAGTGAGAATGAAACTGAATCTCATGCTGATTGATTGAAGGTAGCGAGTTTGTGAAATAATATGTGAATTATTTACATTTAACATAACAAGATGGACTCGCTGTTCTCCTCACGTGAAGTCTATTCTCCCGGTTGTATCAGGTGCATTTTGTTTGTTTAGCATTTTTTTCACACTGACAGTGAATGTCTTTTGGATCAGTGCACTTAAAGGCAGACCCATGTACACTTTGAAAAGGTCTCCAAAGCTCCATTATCTTTTGTTTTTCATTATCGCCCATTTTGCCCAATTTTCTCTCGTTTGTTTTTTCTCTCGAGTCATTCAGCATGTCAAGCATAGACCAAAAAAGAACAACGAGTCGAGAAGGAAAATAAAATTATATATATACAGTAGCATGTGTCTTTTTCAAACTGTAGCCGGTACTCTTTATAGTTAGTGTAGACTAGGGACGGGAATCAGCAGGAATGACCTGATACTGTATTATCACAATACATACGAGCTGATTCAATTTGTAAGTTGTAAATTGGTAAGTATCGTGATTTTATAAATACATGTAGTCCCCTACTTACAAACAAGTTACTTTCCGGGAGCACATTTGATTTGTCCTTAAGATGGGCGTGCGTCCAAATATACTCATTGCTCCCTCTGTAGGCTCCCTAGATAGGCGGCACCCCTTTTGCAGGTATGCAAATGGACGAAGACACCTATTCGGGCCACCTGGTCGATAATTAACGTTAATAGGATCTTGGGCTTGCTCAGCATTATAAAAGCAAGGTGCAGAGTTTAGTCCCAGGTCCAGGAAGAGACGTGCGGTGGAGTGTAAGTGAGCGGCAAGCGAGGGGGGCGATATGACGTGCCCCAGGGACTGTAATAAGGACACTGGAATTCCCCTATTTGATCTCCGCACTGAGGACAGTGCGAGGAAGGACCGCGCTGCATCTTCACTCCCGTGCCGAGCCCATCCCTGCCGCCGAAAAGGAAAAGGCTGCGAGGAGGCTTACGTTAAGGCCCCCGATCCCAGCCGGGAAGGCCGCCCAGCCGATGCACATCAGCGAGGACTCACCCTGAGGCCACACCCAGAGTCACCGCCACCTGTCACCAGCTGTCCATTTTTCCATCCTCCCTCCTTTAACCCTTTCCTTCCCCATTTCTCCAAAATAAATTAACCTCTCTCCCTTAAGACCTGCCATCATGTGGCCATAAACTGTAATTGCGCCTAAGGAAATTAATCTTGAACAATTCAATTCAATTCAGTTTTATTTGTATAGCGCTTTTAACAATTGACATTGTCTCAAAACAGCTTTACACAATCAAAACAATTATTTAAGTTTGTATGGAATGTGAATGTGTATGAAGCAAAATGTTCAGATAGTCCCTAGTGAGCAAGCCGAGGGCGACAGTGGCAAGGAAAAACTCCCTGAGATGGTAATAGGAAGAAACCTTGAGAGGAACCAGACTCGACAGGGAACCCATCCTCATCTGGGTGAAACAGATAGCAGGAAATTATCTGCATTTATACAGTGTTAAGTGTTAGGTTCAGCTATAATAGTTGATGTTAATTGATGTTATAATAGTTGATGTAAAATGGAGTCCAGTAGTTATTCGAGACTCAGATAGACTTGTAGAAATTTCCAGTCCTGAACTATCGAATTGTCAAGTCCTCAGAGAAACAGCTGACAACACCAGTCGAGGCCAGAACCGTCTTCTAAGTAGATAGAATCATCCCCAGACACCAGACGCATCCCAAAGAGACACACGGGGCATCCATGCGATGAGACCTCCAACCAGAAACGGGGCACCAGGATGGATCAGACAGGTCCGGAGGGCAGAGGGAGTCTGGATCACTGGCAGCTCAGGAACCACATGTGTAGCTCGACAGAGAGAGAGAGAGAAAGAGTGAAAGGGGGAGACAGGGGGAGAGAGGAAAGAGAAAGAGGGGGAGAAAGAGAAGAGGAGGAGAGATTGCAATTAGGTATGGTCACAGTCACAATGTATAATGTGAATGTATATTTACTGTAGAGTGCAAGCAGGGACTCCGGCAGGACTAACTATGACATCATAACAAAAAGGGAGAGCCAGAAGGAAACACAAACATGAGGGGGAACTGAGATGTAAAGCAAACAATCACCTCACCGTCAACAAACCTGAGTGATCAAATGAGAGTGAGGAAGACAGCATCTAAACATACCAGTTCACCATAATACTCTACGTCCATGAGTCCCCCACATCTGCTCCTTTACCTTATGGCAAATCTATTTATAAAAATGCTTGGCTAAATAAATAGGTTTTTAGCCTAGACTTAAACACTGAGACTGTGTCTGAGTCCCGAACACTATTTGGAAGACTATTCCATAATTTTGGGGCTTTGTAAGAAAAAGCTCTGCCCCCAGCTGTAGTTTTCATAATACAGTACGCGGTACTGACAAGCAGCCTGCATCCTTTGACCGAAGTAGGCGTGGCGGATCGTAAGACACTAGCAGTTCGCTCAGATACTGCGGCGCGAGACCATTTAATGCCTTATATGTCAAGAGTAGTATTTTCTAAATCACTGCGAAATTTCACAGGCAGCCAATGCAGTGAAGATAGGATAACAAATATAACAGTGTTGGCTCTGTGCCTTTAAATCGCGAGGGAAATCCCAAATGCCATTTGTCCCAGATCTGTTTCCACTGTATTGGACTGTGAACTTTTTTTTGTTGAGGATTTACCAGAAATTAGGATTATTCACAATCAGGACAGCTTTACAGGACAGACATTTTCTATCATCGCGCTCCCGGGCTGATTGATTGAAACCGGTGAGGCCGACACATTTCTCCCGCACACACACGTACACACACACAATATACTGGACTTTAGACAATTTATACATTCCCTTAGACACTGAAAATATTGTATAAAATTGTAAATATTGGTATCTGGTGCACTGCAGTGTCTATTTTTCGTACAATACACATGAGCTACTTCCGCAATTGGTTCAAACGAATATCTATAAATATTTGTGGATCCGCGGTCCATTCGTATCTAAAGTTTGTAGCCAGGGCCCGGTTTTTCAAAAGGTTTAATACGGATAAAATTGATCTGGATTTAGTAATCCTTTTTTTTGCGATCAGTGATTGGATTGGATCAATCTGATGCGGATAGGAACTTTTCAGGATCACCAAATCTGGATAAGCAGTGCTCAACCAGGATAGGAAATCGCAATGTTGAACTATAGATATGAAAAGAGCAAGTAGAATAGCCAGTGTGGGGTCAATATAAGTTTATTTTTATTTGAAATGAAAACACACACATTAAAAAAATAAAAAATAAAAACAAGAAAAACCCCACCCCATCCTCTTCCAGCAGTCCGCTCATCTGAGACCTACAACACAAACACTGTACATTGAGGATATTTATAACAAGTTTCAAATATACTGTAGATGTATTGAATTAAAAAAAATACTTAATGTCAAATACTCCACAATAATTTCTGACTTCCTCATCTGATGTGGAGAGACGAGCTTGTCTGAGCGTAGCCTTTAGGAGGCAGATCTCAAGTCTGGCCTTGGTTTGCTGCAGTTTGGTCAGAGTCAGTTGTTCCTCCGCCAGACGAAGCTGTGCTTTTGCCCTTTCAGTCTCTTTTTGCAGAAGTGCCTTGTAATCATCACCTTTGTTTGACGAAGGACGCTTCAAGCCTTTCCTCTGAGATGCTGTGGCAACTACCACTGGCTCAACCAATGAGGATCCAGCTTCTTCCTCAGGAACAGAGCTGAGATTCAATATAAATACGCTCTCTGGATCAGCCTCAGGAGGAACTGGAAGATTTTCCTCCTCCTCAATCCAAGGCTCGCCATCCCCTACAACACCTTGAATACCATGGAGATCTTGCGACTTCTCCAATGATGTCGAGGACCACATCTGTGTAATCTCTCCTCTTAAAGAGCTTGTTGCCTGTTTGTGGGTTTTTGGATTCAGCATGGTCCTTTGTTGCCCTGGCCTTAAGATTCTAACACCGCAATTTGATTTGGTCTGTGGTCCTCCTCTGGTCAGACCCTATGGCATTCACATTTTCTGTGATTAAAATCTAAACATCATTTTTCTTTTTGTTGGTATCCTTAGCAGAATTAACACTTCCCACTATTGTTCTATAATGGCACCGAACACCCTCTAGTAGTGCATTGGTTTCATGAAGTTACAGCTTCTTGAGTCCATGGTTCCGTTGCTTTACTATAGTGAACATTGTTCATCCTTTATAGGCCTTGGGTCCAATTGCCTCAATTGAACACAAGCCAAAACTATCAGTTGTAATAGGTGTGTTTGAAAAGACCAATTACACAGCCATATAAATCAGCCTTTCTCAGAAGATTCACAGAGAGACAGTGAAATGGCAGGTGTTGTCCATCGCCACCACCACTTTGCCAGGAGAGGATACCGTCAAAGGATGTATGTTGAACGTACCAAGCCACTGGAGCAATACACCACTGAGGAGCTGTATGTCCGGTTTCGCTTTGGGACGGCTGATATAAAGTACCTTGTGAACCTTCTCAGGCCAAAACTCCAACACAGAACCCAAAGGAGTCACGGTCTGCCTCTGGAAGACCAGATCCTCATTACTCTCCGATTTTATGCAGTGGGACTTTCTATCAAGTTGTTGGAGACTATATGGGAGTAGTGAATTCAGCTGTGTGATGTGGTGAGAGATGTGTCTATCGCACTGGCCAGCCTGGTGAATGAATTTGTTTCTTTTCCAAAGGACAACCAGATTGCCCAGGCCAAGTGCAGCTTTTTTCTTTTGAGGAATATGCCCAAGACTATTGGAGCAATCGACTGCACACGTGCATATACAGTACAAGCACCTCGTGAGAATGAATGGGAGTTTATAAACAGAAAGGGGAGGCACAGCATCAATGTCCAACTTGTGTGTGATGCTGACCTCATAATCACCAACTGCGTTGTCAAGTGGCCTGGGTCTGACCATGATGCACACATCCTGAGGGAGAGACATCCAAACCAATCAACCGCATGGCATAATATTAGGAGACAGTGCCTACCTGCTCCTACCATGGCTGATGACTCCTTTTCTAACAGCAAATACACCAGCACAGGTACGCTTCAACACTGCTCATTGCAGAGCAAGATGTGCAATTGAGCGTTTAAATGGAGTTCTTAAGAGGCGCTTTGCATGCCTTAACTACCTGAGAGCGGAACCACAGAAAGCATGCAACATAACCCTTGCCTGTATTGTCCTGCACAACATTGCTACTAACCGCAATGTCCCTCTCTGTGCTGACAATGATGCACCTGAGCCCCTTGGAGACCCTGACCAACCTCCTGCATTCT
Source organism: Channallabes apus (assembly GCA_030522415.1). Taxonomy (NCBI): domain Eukaryota; kingdom Metazoa; phylum Chordata; class Actinopteri; order Siluriformes; family Clariidae; genus Channallabes; species Channallabes apus. Next base: position 52,182,970 of record CM060108.1, on the reverse strand, counting down.
GCCAGAACGAGCAGGACGTGCAACAAGCGAAGCAATAGTTCGACACTATTTCTGATTTGGATTTGTTTTGCATTTCAAAAGTCAGTGATTGCCATTCTTTGCACTTTTTTTGGTTACTCTGTAATCATTGCATGCATGGTTTCGCTGTATGATTACCTAATCACTGTAGCCTGACGGATGAACAAATAGAATTAAAACCTTCTGAATAAATAGGATGTTTTGTAAGATCCAAATATAGTATTATTTGATACATTTTTAAAGTTTTCATTACATTTTGGGCATGAAATCCATACTGGATCCACCCTTCTGATGGGATCAGTTTAATCCAGATTTTTTGGATCAAAGTGATCCAAATCCTACAAAAAAGTTCTGAAAAACCCAAACTAAAGGTTTGATCCGGATCAAAACCAAGATTGGATTACATGATGTAATCCGATGATGTAATCTGTTTTTCCTTTTGAAAAACCCATTTTCAAGGTTTGATCCAATCTGTTATTCAAAATCCTAGTGGAATACTTTTGAAAAACTGGGCCCTGAATGTTCGTAAGTCGGGACTACTTTTATCCTGATTAGAGCACCACCTGGAGGATTATCAAGAAACAGGAACATTTTACTGCCATTAATGCAAACATATAAAATTTATAAAATTAATTAGAAAAAAATTAAATTTACAGATGGCTCAGGCCGATAAGGCTTGTTGGTTTGGGGATCTGAAAATCCGGGGTTAGAGTACCGCTATCAGTGGGTTGCCATACCACAGTATACGAATAGCAACATAAAAAAATATCTGAAATGATAGAAGCGCAAAGGTCGAGACAAATCCTGGTGAAGAGCGTGTTTTAGTGTGTGTGTGTGTGTGTGTGTGTGTGTGTGTGTGTGTGTGGAAATCATTTTCATTACTTTTCGTTCAGTTGTATTTGATCCTCTGCTAATTTTACTGCTGTATCATTTAGAGGCAATTGTGCTGGAAATGATTCTGTAATTACACACAAAAAATTCTCTCTCTCTCTCTCTCTCTCTCTCTCTCTCACTCCATGAGTGCCCTCTGTCATCTTACAAATTCCCTGCTTGTTTTTTTCCCCTATTGGCATGAAACATTAAACATATTAAACGATCATTTAAAGTACACAAGTTGTACCATGGAGGTGTGCCGGAGAGCCGAGCTCAGGTGGTGAGGTCAGCTGTGAGGATATCTCCTCTACCTACTGAATGAACAAAGCAGTACTGATGCAGCAAAACCTCACGAAGAAGCTGATCCTAAGCAGAGGTGGAAAGTAACGAATTACATTTACTCGCGTTACTGTAATTGAGTAGCTTTTTTGTGTATTTCTACTTTTTAAAGTAGTTTTAAAAATCTGTAATTTTACTTTTACTTAAGTACGTTTTGTTTGAAGTATTGTAATTCGCTACATTTTAAATCATATTCGCTACTGAGTAAAAAATAAATGAATGAAAATTATAAAATAATAAAAGATATTATGCTTTGTATAAATGCTCCGTTGCGCCGCGTGTGTGTATCATGTCCTGGTCGCGCGCCGCTCTAGACTCCACTCCAGGTTTTCTGACATCGGCATCTTCCTGACCTTCCACATGGTCGCTTCCGCCCTGAGTGACGTCGACTAGCGCGACCATATATAAACCGGAGAGAGACGCGGGAAAGATGAAAGAGGTTGTGATTTTGGCGTTTTGATATTTGGTTGTGTATTCTGGTTTTGACTTTTTGCCTCCAATTGACTTTGATTATTGCTTTGTCCCTTTGGTTTGGTTGGTCTTTGTATATATTTGTAGATAATTTCATTGTTTTTGGTTTAGGGAGTCCGGGAAGGTACCTGTATTTTTGTTTGTGTTTTTTTTTTGCAGGTAATCTAGCTACTAAATAAAAATCCAATTTTGTTTATTATTTTACCCTGGGTCCATCCTGAATCTGATCCTCCTCCTGGTGTGTGTGTGTGTGTGTGTGTGTGTGTGTGTGTGTGTGTGTGTGTGTGTGTGTGTGTGTGTGTGTACAAACCTCATTATTTCATGAGTTAATGATTGGATCTAGTTCTTTCTGCCATATACCACCATTTCCATACAGTTATATATATATTATAAATAGAACCCTGAACCATTCTTTTGCTGTTTGGCCCTAGACTGGGACGTAACACCATATTTAAGTGACCACTTTGATTTTCAAGCACAAGAAAGACAACAGCTTTATTATGCAAAGGTGTTCCTTCAGTTAAAAACAACTAGTTTGAGATTTATATCTGCTCATCTTTTTTGAACTACGAATGCCTCATCCCACCCCCGCTGTTAAAAAAAATAAAAAAGTAACTCGGTAACTTTTACTCTGAGTACATTTTTTAATGAGCTACTTTTTACTTTTACTTGAGTAGATTTTTATAATGCTAACTTTATTGTACTTAAGTAAAATTTCACTGAAGTAACAGTACTTTTACTTGAGTACAAAATTTTATTACTCTTTCCACCTCTGATCCTAAGTGAAGTACAGTTAAAAGGAGAGCAGGTGCAGGTCTGCCCTTCTGTCTGCTCCTGGAACAAGGGCTATAATTAGCAAGGTGACTCTTTTTATTTGAGATGTGGTTATAATAAAGGAGCTGTCTCGCTCGCTGTAGTTCTCCACTCAGCCCAAAGAGGAACAAGACTCGTCATTTTTAGACAGGTTTAAATATTTCAGAGAAGTCATATTACATTTCCATGGAACACTGGAGGGATTCTGAATTTAGGGATATCTGACACAAAGTCAGTGTCTCTCTCTCTCTCTTTGTTCTCTCTCTATTTTCTGTGTAATTTCTCTGTACTTGTCCCTCTGTCAAAACCTCTGGACTCTATCTACAGATCTGATGCTCTGATATGGAGATTTATAATTAAATCACACACACACACACACACACACAAACACACACACACACACACACACACACACACACACACACACACACACACACACACACACACACGCAGAGTGCAGGACAGCTGTAGGCTTGCATTAATGAAATGTAAATACGTTAATCCAGCAGCTCACAACACATCAGTGCACAATTTGACATTTCAGTCAGACTCATTAAACTGAGCTCCACAAACTTTATTTATTTATTGTGTTATTATTGTGTGTTATTTATTAGAGGTTATTTATTGTGTTTTTTTTTTTTTATCTGGTGTTGATTATTGTGTGTTGCTTATCAGACGTTGTTTATTGTGTTGTTTATTAGTTTTTTTGTTGGTGTGTTGTTTATCAGAGGTTGTTTATTGTGTCTTGTTGTATTCAGGAGTTGTTTCCTGGCTGTTATTTATCTGACATTGTTTATTGTGTTGTTTATCAGAAACTGTTGTGTTTTTAAAGGGAGGTTGTTTATTGTGTGTTGTTTGTTGTGAGGTTGTTTATTGTGTTGTTTTGCAGAGGTTGTTGATTGGGTGCCATTTATCTTTTTCGTGCGTGTATTTATTTTTATTTATCTGTTTTATTTTTTCATATTCATTGATGTTATTATTTTGTATCACTATTAATTTAGTTTGTTCTGTATTTTTATATTATTTTATTATGTGAAATTTATCTATGAAGTATGAATGTTTAGTGTTATGTTATAATTGAATTTTGTTTATTTTGTTATGCATTTATATTTTTCATTTCTATTTCTATTTTTAATTTTAAAATATATATTAAAGTGCCACTATTATGCTTTTTCAAATATGATCTTTCATGCAGTGTGTCATGTAGCTGTATGTGAACATAAACTATCTGCACTATCTGTGACGTTGAAAGTGCACAATAAATGACGTTTTTGTCTATTAAAAAAAAGAGTCGGCTCACATTCGCCTAAACGAGTCGTTAGCAATTCTAATCTTTCTCTGTTACGGATCCACGTCACTACGTAACATATTTGCATAATGTCCGCCCATGTTCTACGTCGCGAACAACTTACCCGCCATCTTACAATTAACGTTACTACACTCTTGTTAATGACCGGGCATTCATGTCGGGTTCGCTTAAACACTTTGTAATATAAAAAAACAATAAAAACGGGAGCACACAAAATCCTTTTTAACTGTTTATTCTCCACCATTCACCAAAACTGAACTTAACACTCGCGAACTGCGCATGCCTTTCTACAGCAAGTCCCGAGGGGAAAAATGCATCACACACACACACATATGCACATCACGAGCGACCGTGCATCTACATTAACATACGACACTTACCACTGAGAGACGTCCGGCTCCAGTCGTGCTTGTAAAACAGTTTCTTGTCGATGTGACACTTCGACCGTTTCATCGTCAGTGTAAGAGCCATATCACATTTGTTATGTAAGATAGATCTGCAGAATTTGTTGTTTTGTTTATTTTATTTTATTTGTTTTAATTCATTTAATTCTACCTTATTCTATTCATTAGTTAAGAATTAAGCATTAAGTTTATTCCATAAGCCATAAGCTCTGAATGTGTTAGTTAAGCATCCATTTTGACAATTGTAAGTTGGTCTGTGATGTGATTCCACTATTACATGCCTTTGTATGACTGTCGTATGATAGAAAGTTCAGTTTAGATGCGGAAGGCTACGGAAACACAAGCTTTTGACCGTGAGCTACCCGTAAGCAGATGTATACAACAAAAGTGTTGTTAGATGCGTGAGCTGAACGCAATGAGATATAACATAGGTTATTGTAAAAGTCAGAAATTTACAAGATACAGCAACAGGTGTTTTAACCACAGTGGATTTACTCAAGATGACTGTATGAAGTGTTGAATCTTTGATGCTGAAAATAAAGTACCAAGACAAAGAAATCATCAGACTTCAGTTCTTGTGAGTAAATGATCAAACCAAAGCTACGCGTCAAAACTAGTGAAATAATATGTCCGCATCTACATTAAAGTCAAAAGCTTCTCCGTTGTTTTAAGCGCGAAGATGAGGATTTGAGTGCTCTGTGCTTCACTATGTCTGACGGCGAGACCGACACAGTTACAGTTGAGTCTGAGCGTGAGACGGCGCTCGAGGAAGAAGACCCAATAAGGAAGCTTCAAGAATTAATGAGAATTCGAGAAGAAAGGTGGAGTCAAGTAACTGCACTATCCAGTGAAATAAGATTGCTCATGTACGATGTCTGTAACTTGTACAATGTCGAAATTAGGTACCATACAGACTACAAAGAGCTGCTAAAGAACTTTACTCAGAGCAATAGAGAAGTGCGATTGCATTTAAACAAAAGCGAACGCGAACTGGACCAGCAGAATTGGTACAGGCCCAAATCACTGCGCATTACAGAATTTAAGGAAAAGGTGGATCGCTGGATAGCGGACACCAAGGGCCACTCTATGACGTCGCGAACACGCGAAGACGATGTCTCGCCAGGCGACAGCGTGTCACAGATAAGCGTCCAAGAGGTCCTCATCATCATCTACAGCATCATTAGCTCGCCTAAAAAGGGCAGAAGCTACTAGAGCAGCCCTGCTAGCTGAAGCAGCAGCCTTAGACCAACGGCAGAAGCTGGAAGAGCAGGAGGAGCAACTAGAAATGGAAAAGGTAAAACTAAAGACACAGAAGGAAAGGCTGAGACTTGACATGGAGCTCGCAAAGGCCGCAGCTGAAATAAATGTTTACTCCGAATATGACAGCCGATCGCCCGCAAGAAAGAGTGCACTCATTGAATCGAGCAGCGCGCGTCCGAGCAGCGTGCACTCTCACCCGTTCAACTCAAAATGCAACTGCCGAGCGCAGCCTGCAAAGGAGAGCGCATTCACCGAATTGAGTAACGCGCACCTGAGTAGAGCTCAATCTACAGACTTAGAACACAATGAGCTTTACGAGTACAGCGTGCCCACTGAACACAAACATGCCTCGTGGCAGCCCGTTCGAGAGTCACATTTCGAGGCAGCCCGTTCAAGCGAGCCCATCAGTGCCAGACCTACAATGGCAAGTACCCAAAATGAATGTCCCATCCTGGACAATGAACAGTTATGTCAGAGCTTTGATACAGCACATTATCGAATGCCAACGCCCTACGGGGCAGCCCATTCAGGCATGCCCACGAGCTCAAACCCACAAATGACAAGCCCCCCGAAGAAACATTCTACCCTCAACAACGAACATCCATGGCAGGGTCATGATGCAGCATGGCGTCAGCCACGCCAGGCAGATTCCCTAGGCGCACTTGCAAACACAAATCAGCAACCGATAAGCACCTTAAGAAACCCATTTAGTATGACAGAATGCACTACTCAAGACAATGAATACTTACGTCAGAGCCTCGACACAGTAGGGCTCCAGGTGCAACGTCAAGCAGAGCTTACAGAACTGCTCGCGAGAAGCCACATGCTGTCAACCTTGCCCCAGCGCAACATTCCTCCGTACGACGGGGACCCATTTAAATTCTCATCCTTCATGATATCCTTTGAGTGTTTCATTGAATCCAAAGCTGATAACGACGTTGAAAGGCTGCCCTATCTCGAACTGTTCACCACAGGCGAACCCAAAGAACTTGTAGCGAGCTGCATGAACATGACAGATGGCTACGCAAGAGCAAACATTCTGTACAGAGTCGTTAGCAAGGCGATTAAATGTACAAAGCAGAAGAGTTAAAATACTGCTGAGCACCATGAACTCAACAAAACTTGCAGAAAGTTACATGCTCAATGATTTGGACATTAGCAGCCTGGAAGAAAACACCTTTATTGAACTTCGCAATGTGTATACACAAAAGAATATCCCACCTACAGTGGAAAGTATTCCACAACAGCATGACATCGACCAGTGGTCCTACCTTAGCAATGTAAAGTTGCCCCAGATTAGCGCCGGAATTGAAATTCTCATAGGAAATAAAGAGCACAAACTCTTAGAACCACGGCGAGTAATCAATAGCAGGCATGAAGGGCCATACGCGGTGCAGAGTGATCTCGGATGGACTGTGAACGGGCCTCTCTGAGGACCCGACGAACCAGTGACCGTTACAGTTAACCGAACCTCTAATGAAAGTGTAGAACGAATGCTGATAGAATAATATGACCATGATTTTCCCGAACGAAATTATGATGATAAGGCACAGGAAGACTATCAGTTTTTAGACTCCGTTAATAACTCCTTGCAGTTCACAGATAATCACTTCTACATTGGCCTCCCACTTAAGAAAGCATCCTTTCAAATGCCCAACAACCAAAATGCACCGAGCAGCACGTGTCTGAGCAGCGCGCGCCCGAGCAGCGCGCACTCTCACCTTTCCAAATCAAAAGGCAATAGCCGTGCCCTACTGACTTTCATTCCCGAGAGCGAAAGGATCAAAGACATGAGAGACTTAGACTTGAGCAAAGATGCACTGCCCATCGAGAGAGCTCTGGGGGTGCTGTGGTGCATTAATTCAGACATGTTCAAGTTCAAAATTAGTTTAAAAGAACTACCTGTGACAAGATGAGGAATCCTGTCAATCACCAGTTCGATTTACGACCCCTTAGGTTTTCTCGCACCTGTCGTACTGCCAGCCAAAACTCTAATGCAACAGTTATGCAAAGAAAAACTTGCATGGGACAACAACATTCCCGAGCAGTTTGCAAAGGCATGGAAAACCTGGCTGCAAGAGCTGCACAGACTGTCCGAGTTCAGCATAGCAAGGTGCATAAAACCAGCCGACTTCGGAGTTACAGCTACAGCACAACTCCATCACTTCTCGGATGCAAGTGAAATGGGATACGGAGCTGTCTCATACCTCAGGTTTGTAAATGCTGATGGACTCACACATTGCGCATTCATGATGGGGAATTCCCGTGTAGCACCCCCAAAACAAACCACAATTCCACGAATTGAACTGACGGCGGCAGTGGTCGCTGTAAAAAATGACAAAATGTTGAAAGAGCAACTAGAATTGAAATTACTAGACTCGATGTTTTGGGCTGACAGTACAACTGTTTTGAGATACATTGACAATAAAACACTTCATTTTAAGACCTTTGTGGCCAACAGAATTGCCATTATAAGAGGGATAACCAAGCCACCGCAATGGAGGTACGTCAATACCTCAAAAAACCCAGCTGACTCTGCCTCCAGGGGGGTATCCTGTGAAAAGTTCATGAAAAATGTTAACTGGATCCATGGTCCCTCCCTTCTCAAAGAAGCAGAGTGCAAATGGCCTGAAAATATTCATGACACATCAATAAAAGAATATTCAGCTTTAGTGAATATTGTGAGCGTTACAAAATGTGCAGACGCAGTGAATAAACTGATTAATCATCACTCTGACTGGCACAAGTTAAAAAGATCCGTTGCCTGGATCCTTCGCAACAGAGACATGCTCAAACAAAAAACAGAAAGGGTTAAAACACAAGTAAGATAACCCAAAGACAGAAAATCACAAGTCTCTAACAGCTCAAGACCTAACAAGAGCAGAAAACGAAATCATTAAGTTCACTCAAAGACAAAATTTTAAGGAAGAACTTCTCACGCTGCAAAAGGGTAAAGCAGCAGCAGAATTCAAACAGGTAATTCGCACACAGCAAAAACGAAAGGCATCTGTGAAAAGAAACAGCTGCTCGCCCAAAATGGAACCTCTGACACCAAACCACCTGCTGCTGATGAAAAAACAGCCAAACCTGCCCCCGTCATTTTTCAAAAAGGAAGACATCTATGCACGTCGCAGGTGGAAGCAGATCGATCTATCAGACCTGCTCTGGAAGCGATGGGTGCGTGAATACTTACCCTTGCTCCAGGAACGGCAAAAATGGTTTAAAAAAAAAAAAAACTCTCGATTGGAGATATAGTGTTAATAACTGATGAGTCTTCTCCAAGAAATTCATGGGTCATGGGACGAGTCACGAAAGTGCTCCCCGACAAAGGGGGACTTGTGAGACGTGTGTTAGTTAAAACTAAGACCAACACTCTGGAAAGACCCATCGACAAGCTGTGTCTCATATGTGAAATGGACTGTTAAATGTGTGCGAATATGTTATGAAATTTGATATGTAAATATAAACACCTGAGATAAATATTATACATTTACAAGATTTAAAACATTTTTGAAGGTTAAGAATGTTTCATTTCATGTCGTTACAAAAAAAACAAACACAAAATTGTAATTGTCAGTCTTCCTGCCTGTCAATTAGGGGCTGGAATGTAAGTGCCATATCACATTTGTTATGTAAGATGGATCTGCAGAATTTGTTGTTGTGTTTGTTTTATTTTATTTGTTTTAATTCATTTCATTCTACCTTATTCTATTCATTAGTTAAGAATTAAGCATTAAGTTTATTCCATAAGCCATAAGCTCTGAATGTGTTTGTTAAACATCCATTTTGACAATTGTAAGTTGGTCTGTGATGTCATTCCACTATTACATGCCTTTGTATGACTGTCGAATGATAGAAAGTTCAGTTTAGATGCGGAAGGCTACGAAAACCCAAGCTTTTGACCGTGAGCTACCCGTAAGCAGATGTATACAACAAAAGTGTTGTTAGATGCGTGAGCTGAACGCAATGAGATAGATATAACATAGGTTGTTGTAAAAGTCAGAAATTTACAAGATACAGCAACAGGTGTTTTAACCACAGTGGATTTACTCAAGACGACTGTATGAAGTTTTGAATCTTTGATGCTGAAAATAAAGTACCAAGACAAAGAAATCATCGGACTTCAGTTCTTGTGAGTAAATGATCAAACCAAAGCTACGCGTCAAACTAGTGAAATAATATGACCGCATCTACAGCTCGGCTCGAATCGATACGGTAAAACCGACGCCTTCTTTTCTATGTATTGATGCGTCTCCAGAGCTGGTGTTCAGTTATGGTAACGGGCGTTTCGTTTTCCGACACACGCTGTAGCGGTAGACCAATCATAAAGGACCGCGCCATCTGACCAATCACAGCAGTGAGCACTCACGGAAAGGAGGGGTTTAGACAGACTGAATCTTCAAACTGCTTCACACGAGTCGTTTATGAATCATTTAGAAATGGGGTCAAATTAAATCTATTCTTGGAGAAGTGTTTTTTGACCTTGCATACCTGTTTTAAGAGACTCATTAAGCAATATTAGCAACCTTTAAAATGGCATAATAGGGGCACTTTAAACATTTTTTTTTATCTTTTACATTTGTCTACAAAGTAAAAAATCGTTAATAAATATTTGCTAACAGAATAAAAGAGTTACGTAACAACACTAAGATTATTGTATGAGTCTGCTCGTTCTTTCATCATAACATCAGACTGATAAATACTGTATTAAGCCTCTGTGACATTAAGGCTGGATGAGAAGCTGGACTGAGCACAGAGCTGTGTCTCCTCTCGACCGAGTCTGAGATACAGCACAGGAAGTGAAGGTCGCCTAATTGCTTGGCCTCATTTCATCTGTCTAAAAGTAATTATTCTCTGGGTCACCTAATGTGTGTGCTGCACATAATAAAAGCCTTTGTGTGTCTGAATATACAAACCCACACACACACACACACACATATTCATTCATTCATTCATTTATTAAATGCATTAAGAATCTTGTAATGTTTGAATTGCAATAGGCAGCTATTGCAATTAAAACATTACAAGATTCTTAATGCATTTAATCACAGATGTGTGCAATTGTAGTGTTATTTAATAAATTCTTAATTTACGAACACATTCAATTCAGTTTTATCTCTATAGCACTAAGCACTGGACATTTTTCAAAGTAGCTTTATATGTACATAGAAATCGCTGATATATATTTTATATTTATGAATTTTTACCCAATGAGCAAGCCAGAGACTAAAGTGACAAGGAAAAACTTCCTGAGAAAACATGGAGGAAGCAATCTTGAGAGGAGCCAGACTCAAAGGGGAGAGCCTCAACATTTTGGAGATACCATGGGCAGTGCTAGTGCATTGGTTAAGACTTTGGACTACTGATCAGGTCACAGGTTCAATTCCCAGCACTACAAAGCTGCCACTGTTGGGCCCTTGAGCAAGGCTCTTAACCCTCAACTACTGTACTCAAAGGTATAATGAGATAAATTTAAGGCAGTGCCAAATGCATAAAAAATGTAAAATAGTTTAAAATAGAGCAGGGTGGTTATGAAGATGCGCACGATGAGTCGGTCTGAACTCATTATAGTTTTAACCTAAAGTCCAGCTACCTTTTTAACTCTTCATTGATGGAGACTTGAATGCCCTGTACCGTGTATCAGTGTACAGTGTTGTGAAAGCATTGAGTGCTTTATAGGCCAGTAGTAGTATTTTAAAATCAATGTGAAGTTCCATTGTGAGCCAGTTCACTGTGGATAAGATAAAGGAGGTGTACTCATATCTTCTGGTTGTACTGAGGACTCATGGACGGCTGTTGCATCATGCAGTGACAATATATTTCTTATCTTGGCAATATGTCTGAGATGAAAGAAGGTATCCTAGTAATACTGTTTATATGAGCTTCAAATCTAAGACTGGAATCTATAATCACACCAGGCTCTTTTACTGCTGCAAATGAAACAGAAAACAGTAAGGCCATGTGTAATTACTGTGTCATCAGAAAGCTTACGTACGTCTAGTTGCATGTCGTCCTAGGACCAGTACTTCTGTCTTGTCAGAATTTAGCAGAAGGAAGTTAATAAACATCAAGTGTCTAATGTCCTTCACACACACACTTTATTAAGCTGTGGTCTGTCATCTGGCTTTGCCAAGACATATAACTGTGTGTCATCAGTATATGTTCTTGTTGTAGTTAGCTGGATAGATAGACATTCATTCAATCATTCATTTTCTGTACCGCTTTATCCTTATAAACAGGGTCGCGGGGACCTGGAGCCTATCCCAGGAAACTTAGGGCACAAGGCGGGGTACACCCTGGACAGGGTGCCAATCCATCGCAGGGCACACACACATACACACACTCATTCACACACTACGGGCAATTTGGAACGTAAATTAACCTAACCTACATGTCTTTGGAATGTTGGAGGAAACCGACATGAGGGTAAAAAATATATTCACCCTCGTGAAAAAATGTTTAGGCTGAGCTGTGAGCCACGAGTGCACTGCTGTCTTCACTTCTTCATCAGAAGTGAATCCTCATCCACGTAGGGCTGCTTTCAGGAAAAATAAACATGTGAAAGTCTGACCGTGCCTCGCAAAAGTATTCATACCCCTTGAACTTTTCCACAAACATAAATGTATTTTATTGGGATTTATTGCGATAGACCAACACAAAGTAGCACATCATTGTAAGGAAAATGATGAATGGTTTTACAATTTTTTTTTACATATAAATATAAATATCTGAAAATTGTGACATACATTTGTATGCAGCCTCCATGAGTCAATACTTTGTAGTACCTTCTGCTGCAATTACAGCTGTAAGTCTTTTGGGGTATGTTTTTACCAGTCTCCATCTCCTCGCCTCCATCGTAATGCCTGCGGCGACGTACGCGAGTGAGATGAGTGAGGCGGCTGTTGTCAGGAAGCTAGACGTTTTCCATCAGCGATGCCTGCGACGCATACTGACACATACTGAGTATCAGTTATCTGGACCATATTACGAATGAAGAGGTCTATTGCCGAGCCAACACTCGACCCCTCTCGGCAACTTTCACTGAACGCAGATTTCGCTTCGCCGGCCATGTCCTACGTCTACCTAACCACCGGCTACCCAGAATGGAAATGCACTGGCGGCCAACCCGGGGAAAACGCAAACAAAGGCGACCAAGGATTAACTGGCGGCGAACCTTCGTGGACGACCTGAGAGCTATCGACCTCACCTGGGACGAAGCTGAAGCTGCGGCTGCTGATCGAACACAAGGGGAACACTCGTAGCCCTACGCACCGATCGGCGCAGGAGGCCTTAAGATTAAGATTAAGATTTTACCAGTCTAATAGCTCAAGTTCAGTAATGGGGAGCGTCTGTGAACAGCAATTTTCAAGTCTTGTCACAGATTCTCAATTGAATTTAGGTCTGGACATTGACTGAGCCATTCTAACACATGGAATGTGTTGGTCTATCACATAAAATCCAACCAAAAAACATTTACAATTATAGTTGTAATGTGACAAAATGTAGAATGGTTCAAGGGGCAAGAATACTTTTGCAAGGAACTGTAGGGGGGTGCTTTAATACCCCAAAATAATGTTTTTTCAGTGTCGACAGTGTGAGCAGAAGTGTGAGGATTTTCATCATCCGTGGATGTGGACAGGTGTCCTGCTCCTTTTTTTATTTCAAACACTTGTGTGACCTTCCTTGAACTTCTTTATCCATTCTTCCACACTTCTTTGCGACAAAGCACTTTCTCCATACTGCTCTATGTAACTATTGGATAAATATCGGCACCTGTACACTTTCAGACCACAAAAAACTAATCACTTCCTGCAACCCTGCATAGCAGTGACTGGGGAGATGGTAGCCTTGGACAGAAAGCGCTGATAAGACAGCACCCAGCTGAAGCTTTAGTATAACTGGAGTGTGGATACATTTTTTACTCACACACGTGGATTAGTTTAATCCCTGAGAAAATTTACATTACAGCTGCAATCCAAACAGTAGCGTGTGCAAGCAAGAGTGAAAAATAATAAAAACAACAATGAACATATTACATCTGTACAATACAATATTGGATATACTGTGGATATATGCTTATGTACACAAGTCTTCTGAGAAAATGGAAAAGTATCAGTGCAGCAGTATATTAGTAGCCCCAAGACACAGTACATGTATTGACTAAATTCGTAAGTCAATGCGCAATTAACTCTAGGGGCATCATAACAGGCAAACTATACATTACATTTAATCTTACACTAATTATTTCTCTCTCCTGTGCCTCATCCTCTAACACTGATACAAGAAAGATGACACCAGTGTTGTGAGTGAGGAAGTGAAGAGGGAAAGCTCTGAAGTGATTAGCATAAGAACCAAGCAAATTGGTGTGTCATAGCCCCTTGTATACCATATAAATAGTGCAGGCTAGTGCCTTTTAGGATGCTCCTACTGTATATTGGATAAAAAGTATCTTTTAGGATAACCCCTATAATGAATAAAAGAATATAAAGTGACCCTATAATGCATCTCTAATGGATAGGTTGTGAGAAAGTGTCCTTGAGGATGCCCTCTTTAGTGGAGACCCATTTATAAAGTGTCTTCCAGGATGCCCTTTGTAATGGATAAACCATATGGGTTAAAATTAATTCTAGAATGTTCCGTAAGGAACAACTTGCCTTTGCAGTGGATTGATGTGACAAAATGCCATTTCTGATGTCCATGTAGTAGATAAAAGCTTATGAAGTGCCCTCTAGGATGCCACATCTAGTTAATAAAAGGAGTCCTTTATGATGCAGCTATAGCGGATGTCAGGTGATAAAGTGCCCTCTAGGTTGCTCCCCCTAGGGGAAGAGAAATGATCAGATACTCTGTATGATGCTCCCTATAGTGAATGTAAGGTGATAAAGTGCCCTCCTGGATGCCAAATAGGGGATAAATGCCCCTAGGATGGCCCTATTCTAGACACAATATAATACACCTAGATAAAATGTGATGAAGTGCTCTCTAGATGCCCCTACAGCTAGTAAAGTGTGATTAAGTGCCTTCTAGACTGCCCTTTTAGAGCCTTTTAGAGGATAAATAGAGGATAGCATCCACCCCATAAGGGGATAACATGTGCAAATGCATTGTCCTTTAGAATGCTTTGATGTGTGAGAAAAGCTATCTATAGCGTTTAAAGTAAAAAAGAAAAAAAAAAACACCCAGAGTTAATGGTGTGAAGGTCCCCTGTTAATTCCCCTCCACCCACCCCCCTCAGATGGCCCGCCCCCACTCCTGGATTGAACACCTGCAGTGTAAAACCGCTCCACATGCTAACGAGCTGATTAGATATCAGGTCATCCTCTTCTACACACTCCCCTCTTGTGCAATGCGTTGGTGTTCCTTTTAGTGTGAGCTATAATCAGAGCACTGCTTGTGCAGCAGTGGTGTTTGGAACACGGCCGAGTCGACCCACAGCAGCAGCAGCCTCACTTTAAAAGGTTTTAAACGCGGTGTAATTGTACTAAGTGGGCAGAAAAATGGCAGAGTTTAAAATATGAGAAGGTCTGAGTTATAACAATCAAGTGAGTGACTGAGTGGTGAGTCAGTCTGAAGGTTTATCTCCGTGGTGTGTTTTACTCCACCTGCCTGTCTCTCCGCCTGCCTGTCTGTCTGCCTTCACCTGTGTCTCAGTGTATGGTTATCTGACCACATGTCTGTCTGTCTGTCTTTTCTCTATCAGTCAGTTTATTACTTCCCCTGTCTTTTTGTTTCTCTCTGTTTCTCCATCTGTCTGTCTGTTCTTAGAGTAACCCAGTACAGACGAGTGTTAGACTCGTTATGTCATTAATGAGCCCTTACACCTGTGCCAGGTGTGAATTTGCATATGCAAATAACATCAAATGATTTTTTTCCCCCCACACTACAAGTTATACATTTTTGGAAAAAAGCACATTTGGGGAAAATATCACAGCCACCTTTAACATCACACTTCCAGAGAATGAGACAGAAAATATATAGAGGAAATGCAGAAGGCAGTAAAATAAAAAAGAATAATTAAAGAAATTAAAGAAACGGGGAAAATCAAAGACTGACGACTAAAATAAATAAAGAAATAAATAATAAAGGACAATCAAAAAGGAAAGAGAGAAAACCAAGAACGAACTACTATAGACAGAAGATATATATATAGATAAGTAATTAAGTTAATTAATTGATTTTATTAATTAATTAGAAGGTTTATATGTTCATTAGCTGTTAGCTAGGTTAGCATATAACTGCGTGTCATCAGCATATGTTCTCATTGTAGTTAGCTGGACACTTTTATTAGCTGTTAGCTAGGTTAGCATGGTCACAGTGGCACACACTTATTAGCTGTTAGCTAGGTTAGCATGGTTAGCATGGCACACACTTTTATTCGCTATGAATTAGGTTAGCATGGTGGCTCTGACACACACGTTTGTTGGCTGTTAGCTAAGTTAGCATGGTTGCTGTGTTAACATGTTTATTAGCAGTTAGCTAGGTTAGCATGATCGCTGTAGCACAGAGCCGAAGCAGAGAGAGAATGCTGTGTTTCAGTCTCCTGTCAGTTTTTCTCTAAAATTGACTCTGACCTTCAGCTTGCTGCTCTGACCAAGTTTATTAGAATGCCTCAGCTTAGAAAAGTGTGTGTGTGTGTGTGTGTGTGTGTGTTTAAGATTCAGGTTGAAGGCTTCAGCACTGCAATTCTGCTGCAGCATCATAAAAAAATTTGGTAAAAGCAAACTCGTTCATCAGGTGGTCCTGTGGATAATTAATGGTCCCTAGCTGAAGAACCGACGCGGCGTGTGATGGTGTGATAAGGCAGAGGTGCAGTTAAGATTCTGAAGGTGATTATTTTTTAAATCACAGCACAGCCTGGTGCGTTCTTCTCCACCTGTGTGTTGATGAGACGTTGTGATGTTTGTTCTGGAGTTTCAGTTAGATTTAGGTCAATATTGTTAAAATAATTCTCCTCTCAGACAGAAGTATCCGTCTTCTATAGAGGAGATTGTGCTCTGAGACGGACTAAAACAGCCGCTGACAGAAGCGGGTGAAAAGTTCTGTGTGTAGACCTAGCCGACTAAGTATAATCTTAGCATCTTAGGGTTGGAGACAGCGTTTTACAGATTTTCAGTGCCAGCGTTACTGTGAAGAGCTGTGAATTGTTTACCCAGCCAACCGCTAAACACAGTGTCACCATAATCTACACACAGTGTCCTGAGTTATACTGAAGCTCATTCAGGACGTTTTTACATTAAGACCCTGGGATCATTTCCAAGAACACCCTGACCACAAAGTCTGGTTCATGTTGATCAGTGAGAACACAATCATTCCATGCTAGGGAACCGTGCCAGATGCTGCCTGAAGAGGTGCTTGAAGCTAATTGTACCTTAGCACAGAAGTAGATTGCTTTTTAGATGCGATGTCATCAGTGCCGCCATAGTTGAAACAGTAGGAAGGCTGACAAGAACATTACTCTTGACATTTGAAAAAAATATCAATAATATTAGGCACAGGTATGCGCTGTGTGTGTGTGTGTGTGTGTGTGTGTGTGTGTTTGTGTGTTTGTGCAGGTATGCGCTGTGTGTGTGTGTGTGTGTGTGTGTGTGTGTGTGTGTGTGTATTTGTGTACAGTATGTGTGTGTGTGTTTGTGTATGTGTGTGTTTGTGCGGGTATGCGCTGTGTATGTGTGTGTGTGTGTGTGTGTGTGTGTGTGTGTGTGTGTGTGTGTGTGTGAGTAAAACTAAAGTAAGAGGAGAAGAGGAATGACACCCTCCCCTCTCCCTCTTCTCGTTTTACACAATTTACCCTTCCTCCATTCTTATTTGAGATGAGGGAGGGCTACTGTGTGGGAGAAAAACCATTTGCTTAGTCATGATACTCGGTTCTCGTAAACCAAGACTTGCTCATTTTTCAAGTCAAAATGTATTAACTCGCAATCCGAGGTTCCACTGTACTTGCATACTGCCACTTGCTGTATCAGAGAGTATAAATACCCAAGTCTACCCAAGAATGGAGAACAAAAAGGATGGGAAAATCAATCATTCCTAATGTGAAATGCCCTTAAAGACTATTTGCTCTGAAGTGGATTTAAATTCTAGTTACACTAAATTTATACATAATATAAAACTTATAAAAAAGGAAGGGAGACTTTATCACCAATCAGAATGCCGAATTTAACAGCGCTATAGTGTGCAGCCAATATAATGAAGTGTGAAACTAAAAAAAATATTTGATTTGATTTAATAAGTAATCAAATAAAATGTATGACTTTTGGTACGGATTGCATTGTGATGTTGAGATTTAATATTATATGCCTTTGTCGAAGCAATATTGTATATAAACTGTGTATATACAGTATAGAGAGAGAGAGAGAGAGGTGTGTGTGTGTGTGTGTGTGTATGTGTGTGTGTGTGTGTGTGTGTGTGTGTGTGTGTGTGTGTGTGTGTGTGTGTGTATGCATGTGTGAGCATGCTGTCAATCTCTAGGAGATATCTATTGCATTACGATGAAATCACTCCTCAGGCAGACTCTGAGATTTCCTCAGTCTATTTAACACCACTGACTAAGGCTTTCATATCTTTGTCTTGACATGCTCTGCTCTCTGGTCTCATATCCTCCAAGAAAAAAAGAATAATAAGATGTTTTATCTTTAAAAAATTGCTGCTTTGAGAAAAAGTAGTACAGGTATTCTCAGTTAATGACCTTCACAAAACTCCATATTAATCATCAGAGAGAAAAGAAAAATACAAGCAATAAAAGTTAAAAATTAAGGTTAAAATGTTAAGGATGTGGTTAAAACAAAAAAAACTGATATTCACATTGAAATAATACTGAAAAGATAAATAATTGGAATAATTAGAAGTCAAACATTAAGCAAAATGAAAAATCTAAAACCACAAAGCATAATAATTAAAGATCAAACACCAAAGAGACAAAAACATCAAATGGAAGATCAACATCAAAGATAAAATGTAACAGCAGAAAGTGCAAAATATCAAATAGAAAAAAAATTATCATCAAACTTAAAGAAAATATAAAAAGACAAAAATATATGGACCAAATAACAAAGATAAAATCAAGAACATTAAGCGCAAACCTCCAACAGAAGATCAATCATAAAGACTAAACATTAAAACAAAAAAAAAACATCAACAATAAACATTATAGGAAAGATTAAAACAAGACAAGACATCAAAAAGAAAATTAAAGACCAAACATCAAAGAGAAGATAAGAGCATGAAGAATAAACGTCAAAGAGTAGATATAAATGAATACTAAACATCAAAGAGAAGATCAAAAACATAAAGACCAAACACCAAACCGAAAATCAAACATGAACACCAAACAATAAAGGGCATATAAAGAACACAATGACCAAACATGAAGACCAAACATCACAAAGAAGACGGAAACACATAAGGCCAAACTTCAAATGGAAAATTCCATTTGAAAAAAAAAACTAACATCAAAGAAATTATTAAAAATATGAAAGTCAAACATCAAAAATAAAACTAATCAGGAATACAAAACATTAAGCAGATAATCAACAAACATGTAGACAAAATATTAAAGTGAAAATTAAAAATGAAGACCAAACATCAAAGAGAAAATGACAACATGAAGAGGAAGCAGAGGCTCAGATTCCCGGGGCATGTTAATTCTGTTAGCCCACTTCACTCTGAGCACTTAGGGTGTGGTTTTTAAATTCTTAGAGTCTTTGATTGTCACCATAGAAACAAAGTTTTCTCCCTCCCTGAAACATTATTCACTGCAGCCTGTCAGTTTCATGAATCCACTCAGAAATGAAACTTTTCCCCCCTGACACATAGCTGTTCTTTTTTCCCTTTTTTTTAAGGTTATTCATCGTCATGCTGAGTTTCCTTCTGTTGGTAGAATTTAGATAAGCCTAGTGGCAGTGCTCACTTTCAGCAAGTATTGTAATCATTGCTTAATTGAAGTGGTGTAAATGGAATGAAACATGTGGTTACAGAGAAATAATCATCATCAGGGTGATAACAATATGAGGTCTTGTAGACCTTTTTTAAAACATACATTTCTGATGTTCCTTAATATTTATTTTAAATTGTGGCAGGGCTTGTTTGCTTCCTGCTGTGTAATTATAGTAAATTATGTATGTGTGTGTGTGTTTACTGTAGGTGTACAGTACAGTGTGTACAACCTAGGCATAATTTTCCAGAATGAAATCAAATCATTCATTTGGGAGGGTTCTGTAGTTCTGCAGGAGGCAAGGTATAAAGTCTTAGTTTGAAAGGGGGAAACAGGCAACTGGAGGACCACAGGCACTTGTGAGCTTTATTCCCATGCTGTTCCAGTCAGGACTGTAAGTGTATGCAGTGTATTATAGCTGAAATGAACATATGTCCATCGTGTGACATTGCACTGGTGGTGGTGATGATTGTGATCTTCTTCTTCTTCTTCTTCTTCTTTGTCTTTTGGATGATTGTGATGAATGGTGGTAATGATGATAGTAGTGGTGATGTGGTGGTGGTGATTGTGATGGTGGTCGTGATAGTGGTGATGTAGAAGTGGTGGAGATTGATGATGGTGGTGGTGGTGGTGGTGATTTTAATGATGATGGTGTTGATGATGATGATTGTGATGGTGATGGGCGTAGTGGCTGTGAAGGTGGTTTCGGTAGTAGTGATGGTGGTGTTGATGTTGAAAATGGTCGTGATTTTTGTGATGGTGGTAGTGGTGGTGATGGTCATGGTGGTTGTGAGAGTGGTGTTGGTCTATGTGATGGTGATGGTTTTGGTGTTGATAATGCTTGTGATTTTGATGATAATGATGGTGGTCGAGGTGGTGATGTCAGTGATGGTGACTGTGGTTGTGATAGAGCTCATAATGGTTAGGATATTGGTGATTGTAATGGTGGTAGTGGTGGTGATGGTCATAGTGATATGGGTGATTGTGGGAGACATGCTACTGACCACAAACTTCAGAAACATTCAGATCATGGGGTTGGTGAAGATCATATGGTTCTTCTGCATGTTCTCTCCCTTCTAAACTTAATAAACGCACCTGTGCATTGTTCATGCCACTGGAGTTGCCAGATTTGCTTTTGCTTAAACAAATTATTGGACTATTTAAAAGCAGGAAACAATAAATAAATAAAAAATAAAAAGACTAACATGATACCTGAATAAGAAGAAAAAATAAATGTGTATTACTGTGTGAACATGAACACATTAATCTCAGGTTTGATGGAACAAAGTGGCTTCTAGACTCACTAGTCTTGTTTTATGTTTTATGTTTAGTATTTCTTTTTTTTTTTTCTTTTTTTCCCTGATTTTCTCCCTAATTTAGTCATGTCCAATTCCTCCCCATCACTAGGGGGCTCCCACATTAAGGCTACTACTACCACTCAGTCAGGAGGGCCGAAGACTACTGTTTCCTCTGAACCTCGTGACATCAGCCGACAGCATGTTTTTGTACTGCTCGCTCCCGCACCGTTGGGGGCGTCGTAACACACTCGGAGGACAGCGCTATTCGCTCCTTCCACTTGCGCGAGCTCACACGCGCCCCTGATTGGCTGTAGAGCAGTCATTAATGTTGGAGCACGAAGTAGGCTAGGGGTAGCTCAGTGGTTAAGGCATTGGACTACGGTTCGGAAGATCCCAGGTTCAAATCCCACAACCACCAAGTTGCCACTGTTGGGCCCTTGAGCAAGGCCCTTAACCCTCAACTGCTCAGATGTATAATGAGATAAAAAAAAATGTAAGTCGCTCTGGATAAGAGCTTCTGCCAAATGCCTAAATGTAAATGTAAGTACCTCTCATCCCTCAGCTAATCAGCTCTCTCTAGGCCTCCGGCTGCGAGAGGTTACAGCATCACCCGGGAATCGAGCCAGTGATCTCCAGATGATAGGGCGAGAACTTCACCACTGCACCACTCGGAGGCCCTAATATTTCTTTTATATATTTCTATACTGTATACTATATATACATTTGAATATTCTGTGCTGACAGTTACGCAGCTCAATAAAGTCATGAGGCAGTAAATCAAGGGTTTGACATGGTAATGCAAATTTAATGAAATAGAGATGTTTGTATTAATCTGATATGTTCTCCTGTAAAGAGAGCATGCGCATGGTGTGATGTACAATCAGACCAAGTGCTCAGCTTGGTCTATCTTTGTACAAATCTATCTTGTATTAAATAAGCCAGATAAAAATTTAACTCAGTATTGCTATATTTCCACAGATTGCTGTTTACAGATTGATGAAACAAACGCAGTTCTCAGAAATGCACTTCATCTTTATTGCTTTTCTCTTCCGTGTGGCTTTTTTGAGAAATAATTATTGGATGAATGTTTTTTTTTTTTTTTTTCCTCTCGACTTGAATAAACATAACCTGCTGATTCGTGTGTTTTCTCTCTCCGGCACTGCAGGGAGTGCGTATAGAGAATGCCTGGAGAACGGCACATGGGCTTTCAAGATCAACTACTCCAGCTGCGAGCCCATTTTAGAGGAAAAGGTGAGTGATGACTCATCTGTCTGAACTTGACTCAACCTAAAGTTTTTCTGCTTTTCTATCTGCCTGAGCACGTATTAGGGAGAGTTTTCTTTCATTAGACTTTGGGAGGGGCAAAAAAAAATGTGAATGAGAAATAATTGTGTTAAGCAGAAACCTCACTCACCAGTTTCCTCACATTCCGGACTTGTTCATTAGAGCATATGCTGAATCATCCTGGATCGAAATTCTTCTACAATGCTTTACATTAACTACGAAATGTCAATTATAATTACGATGTAATCTATCCTATGAATCTCCCAAGAAATGTTTATGCAACTTTTACACATTTCCCTATGAAGTACCCTTATTTTAATATTGTATTTTATTATTATTATTATTATTATTATTATTATTATTATTATTATTATTATTATTAAACATTTAAAAAGGTGTTCCTGCTTAAATGGTAATATTGTTCACGCTTTAGACATAATTATTCATTCATCGTCGCTTAAACCTGTATTCAGGGTCGTGTGGGATGGAGCCTATGGCAGGACACACATATACACATTCACACACTACAGGCATTTTGGGAACGCCAATTAGGCTAATGTGCAGGTCTTCGGGAGGAAACCGAAGTACCCGGAGGAAACCAACCAATCACGGGAAGAACATGCAAACTCCATGCACATGGATACAGGAATCAAACTTGGACCCTGAAGGTGCAAGGCAACACTGCTAACTATTAAGCCACCATATATATATATTTTTTTTTTTTCACGTAAAAAGAAATATTATTTAAAATGATAATTTTGGAACCTGCACATCATGAAGGGGAAAATCACACAAAAGTGTTACAAAAGTCACAAATGATTTTTGAATTTTAATTATTGATTACATTTTTTATCATAATTATTTATATCTAATTCCTTATAAATAATATATAATATATATAATAAATCATATTATTTAGGTTTTTATTTTTTGTTTCAATTGGTTGTCTGTTCTTGCATGTTTTCCCCGTGCTTAGTGGATTTCCTCCGGGTATAGGCGGTATAGACGACAACGATGAGTGAGTGAGTGGTTTTTATAAAATATATAATTTTTATTTAAATGATTAATAAATGACAATCTTAAGACACACTTATTAAGGATGTGAATGTCGAAAAATGACAAAAAGACACTAAATTGGCTACGCATTAGCTACAGAATGTTACTATGCATGTACATTCATGATGGAATCACCTACAGATCTGCTAACATCTACAAAGTTCTATATACGGTGTTACCTACAAAGTACTTCATACACATAATAATTAAAATTGATTTATCAAGAACTAAAATAATAATAATAATAATAATAATAATAATAATAATAATAATAATAATTAAAATGTTTAAAATCTTCTAGACTATTTTTTTTTCATTTTTGGGATTGTAGATATAATTTATATATATTTTTTTATTAAATATATATTTTGTATGATAATTCTGGAACCTGCATGCTAAGGATGGGAGTGTCAAATAAAACAACATAAGCCACAAGTTTTTTTTTTTATTATTCATTAAATAAAATAAATATATATTGTTTGTCCTAGATTTAAATATCCTACATTTTATTAACCATTTTATTTATTAGTTTTTTTTTCTTAAAATGCATTTCTGTGCTTGATATAATTTATTCAGTAATGGATAAATAATATTTGTATTTATTTAATATTTTCATTAAATTGCTATTTTTGCAAGATTAATAAATTATTATTATTATAATGAAATATTATACTTTATTAAGGACATGAATGTCGAGGAGACAAACCCAAAACAGAAATGTGCTAAACTGGCTACGAATTAGTTATGGAAGGTTCCTATACTCTTATGTTTATGATGTAATTGCCTATGACTCTGCCGCCAACCATCTACAAACTTTTATATATTTATCAACAAAGTAGCTCATATACCCCACGATTTGATATACTATAATTTTTAAGAAATGTTATAATTTCTCAGCCACCTTGTATAAACATGTTTTGGATGCCAGGGTCAGTTTTAGCGAAAGACAGAACAAGGAATATTTTTCGATCAACTTTGATGATGCATCAACCGTCTCTGATGTCTTTAAACCACCTACATCAATCCATAACAATCCACCTTTGAGTATCTGGACTAATATTTAGTATGGATAAGATTTCTCCTGTACCGAGCTTTCTGATGATCTCTGAACAATCTCCTCTGACCACAACCGCACAGTGCTTCATGCTCAGCTTAGAGAATGTGGGAAAGGTACTGTTATTGATTGACTGCTGTGTGGAGTAATGAGCTGCTTCATTATCGTGGCTGCAGTCACAGTAAAAGTGCCCTTTTGAGTAGTGACCTTCCTGTGATGCTTTTTCAGAGAAAGTACCCAGTGCATTACAAGATTGCGCTCATCATCAACTACCTGGGACACTGCATATCTGTAGGAGCTCTCGTCATCGCCTTCCTTCTCTTCCTGTGCTTGAGGTACATTCATCACTCTCTCACACACACACACACACACACACACACACACACACACACACACACACACACGCATATACCTGCTCGGTTCCCTTAGCATGATCACTGGCATTAATATAATCATTTCTCAGATATAAATAGTGAATTAAAAGTGTGTTAAATAGCTGCGTGGAACCTGATCCTGAACACCAGAAACTTTCCTTATGTATGAACTGATGGAAATTTTGCCTCTGATACTAAAGCCGGGAAAGGCGGCATGGCCTTTCTACAAGTAGTTTAAACATTGTATGTATGTGTGTGTGTTTTGTCGGCTGCAGGAGCATTCGGTGTTTGCGGAACGTAATTCACTGGAATTTAATAACCACCTTCATCCTAAGGAACATCATGTGGCTTCTGCTACAGCTCATCGACCACAACATCCACGAAAGGAACGAGGTGTGTGTGTGTGTGTGTGTGTGTGTTTGTGTGTGCTTTTATGTTTAGTTAATAAATGTTCCACTACTACAGGAAAATGTTTTGTCACCTTAAAACGAGAAAGTTTGTCGATTAGTTTAGAGTTTAGATGTAACCATGGCAACCATCAGAGGACCATTTTAGGATGTTTTTTTACTTCCATCTTCCTTTATTCTCTGCTTCTTATTAGAAGCCCTTAGTAAAAGCAGCTGAATGTGTGAATGCCTATTCGTACACGAGTACACACACGACGTTATAACGCTGCATGTCACATAATTCTCTTAACACTCTATAAAAATAAAACCTTTTGAGGAGTGAAAGCTTCGTCACACAAGAGTTCTCCTGTGACCCTGGTGGAGTGTTTCGGCTCTCCTGCTGAACAGAAACTCAGCACACTCTAAATAAGAATAATTATTTGTCACATCTAGCTTCCAGCACAAGTGCAATGATTTTTTTTTCTCTCGCATATCCCAGTTAGGAAGTTGAGGTCACAGCCAGGATACAGCGCCCCCTGGAGCAGACAGGGTTAGGGACCGTGCTCAAGGGCTCAACAGAAGCCACTTGATGGTGCTGGGGCTCAAACCCCCGACCTTCCGATCAGTCACACAGTAACCCACAGCCTTAACTGACTGATATTCATAGGGATTATAAAAGAAAAAAGTCAGCGAGACCCATCCTGGTACATTGCAGTTTTGAAATTAGCATAATTATGCAAACTGTACATTACGGTTGTGTCCCTGGAGTCGGGTTCATGGTCAAGCGGAGACGTCATGTTCTTTTCAGAAAGCCACAGTGTCTCTGTGCAAGAAAGAAAAATCCTGCTAATGGAGTTTACACAGGCAGGAATTTATTATTTATTATTTCTTTTTAGTAGAAAAATGCAATTCTGAGGCAAATTTCGTAAGGAAATGAAAGTGAAATAAAATGAAGAAAACCATGTATTTGAAACCCTTCTATATATTATTTATATCTAATTCCTAAATATTGTTATCTGTATTATTTTTATTTTATTATTTCCTGCTTAAACGGTTCACTCACTTCAATGCAAATTTAGAAATTTAGCTCAATGTTGTAATGATGTATAATTATTTTTATTTTAATGATTTAATTTTAGTTCACTTTAATTACTTTGGAATTTTTATTTAAATCATTATCATTAAAATGTTATCATCCTTAGCCTCACTTATTACAGATGTGAATGTCAACAAAAAAAAAACATAAAAGGGTACTAAAGAGCGCAGCGGTAAAACACTACTGTGTTGTGCTGTTCCAGCAAAGCAATCAGCGACAGCGGAGATACTGTTTCCAAGCGGAGACTCGTGTACAGATGTCTTCATATCAGAGTAACTCTTTATTTCTCTCTCTCTCTCTCTCTCTCTTTCCTCGCATCCCCTAGCCGTGGTGTCGCCTCATAACCACCGTCTATAACTATTTCGTGGTGACGAACTTCTTCTGGATGTTTGTGGAGGGCTGCTATCTTCACACGGCCATCGTCATGACCTACTCCACCGACAAACTCCGGAAGTGGGTTTTCCTCTTCATTGGCTGGTGTGAGTACAGTTCTCGACCGTTGCTATGGTTTTAGGATCAAGGACTGAACAATACTTATAGTTACAATTGTAGTTTAAACTACATCCGTCAGTCGAAGATTTCGTCTTTTTATTTATTTATTTATTTACTTAGTTACTTTTTAGGAAATTAACCACTTTTTGGTTCACTCTCTTCCATTAGATTCCAAGATTATTAACATTGTTGCTTTTTTATATTTAGTTTTACTGCTAAATATTTTACATTTTAAATTTAAGGTACAATAATTATTAGTAATAATTAATTATTATAACCAATGTATCTTATTTATTTAAACTTAACTTAAATTATTACATTCTTATTTATTTATTTATTTATTTTCACTTTTTGACCCCCAAACTTCCAGTAGATTCCGAGGTGTTAATGCGACTTCTTTATTTGTTTAATGATCAGTTCTACTATAAAATATTTTTCATTATCATTTAAAGATACAATAATTATAAATTATACTTAATCGATACAATTTATGTATTTTATTTATTTAAATATTATCATTCAAATGCTTATAGTTTTATTTATTTAATTATTGTAAAACCATTTATTTAAACTTACTTATGTTATTTTTATTACACATGAGGTATTTAAATGAAATTTCCATCGTTAAAACCGATTCTCTTCTGAGATTTGTGATGAATTAATATGGACAGGTTCCGGTTTGGAAATTATTCATTTATTTACTTATTTATTTACTTACTTGTCTGTGGGTTGGTGATTCCCTGGAGTCTGTGGCAGGATTGTACTGTAAATGAGACGCATCCTTAGGGAGTGAAAAGCAATTACTGATATCACACCTGGTGGCTTAATTACACTTGATTTGCTCATGGTGTTGCTTGTTGTCTCCAGAGGACACCTAAAATAAAGACCACGTCAAAACCAGTCCCTCGTTTTGTGAGTGTGGTGGTAATTAAGATTCAATTATTTGTCACATGTACCTTTAGAGCACAGTGAAATTTTTTTTTTTCACATATCCCAGTTAGGAATTTGGGGTCAGAGTTCAGTGTCAGCCAGGATACAGCGCCCCCTGGAGCAGATAGGGTTAAGCACCTTAAAAGATGCGCTGTTGGGGTGACATCACCTTCTGTCATTGTAAACCGAGAGTGCTTTGAGTTCCTTAACATGAAATAAAATCTACGAGTGTGTGTTTGACTCTATCGTTACACACGTGTGTCAGTTGAATAGAGTTATTAGGGATGGGACACAAAAACAACTGCTGGGAAGGAAGTGTGACATCTGAAACAAAATAATGCTACTGGTAATGTTGATTAGAAAGTCATGAAGAGAGCGTTTAATCTCCTGCATTTGGGCAGATCGATAGTGAACATCTCTGCCTTGGAAAAGCTTTTAAATCATTCTACAGCAACATCAGACCAGAGGTTTACAAAAGGACGATATGAACATGTATTGGATGATTTTATCCCCCTTGCTTTGTGGTGTTTCCTTTTCCATTTGAAAGAGCAGCATCTTATGTGTCCTTTAACCCAAACTACTGTAGCAGCTCTAACCTGAAATCCTGTCCAGAGAGAATCGAGTCTTATCTTCTTTTTCTTTTTCCATGATACAAAAATCAACACATCGATTTTCAAGGAGGAAAAAAAAAAATCAATGTTTTGTGACAGCTGTCTCAATTTGCGGATTCGAACCCTGTTGTGTGAAATGAATCAGGTGACACACACACACACACACACACACACACACACACACACACACACACACACACAAACAAACAGAAACAAACCAAACACACACACTCAGACACAGTAGAATTAAAATGTAAATGATGTTCATGGTGCCTCCTAGAGTCTTCTTCATCCAAGCCATTATTCTGTCCACTCTTTTATGTTTTATGTCTAATACAAAGTGTTACTAAAGCTAAATCTGAATAACATTAAATGTGTTTGCATTGATCTGTTTGTAGATCTTGAGTGAGTTGGTACTCATTTATTAATCCATTGACAGACAGACAGACAGACAGACAGACAGATAGATAGATAGATAGATAGATAGATAGATAGATAGATAGATAGATAGATAGATAGATAGATAGATAGAAAAATCACACTCTTAGGCGTGTGAGAAGTTAGCGGTTGTGTGTGTTGCACTGATGTCACTGGGAGGATGTTATTTCTTACAATTATACTATAGACCATAACAAGAAAATAAAATATGGTAGGTTTCACAATTAGCAAATCAGTTTCAAGGTTAGAAAATCAAAACTTTGTAAGAGTTTGTGGCTTCACATAAAAACACATAAACTCCAGAGGAGATATGGTGGACAACTCTACTGGAATTAGCTGTAGCTGTGGTGCAAATCCCAGTATGCAGCACAGCTATTTAAGACTGCTGGGATTAGCTATTTAAGACTCGGCTCGACCAGTTATGATGGTATGGGATAGCATCAATAACTGCTAGTGAAAAATTCAGCAGTGTGTTTCTGAAACTCAGCATCAAATTTTTTTAAACAATAAATCTAAATACTAGGGGTTAATTATTAAGATAAATTGGTTTAATCTTTAATTCCCTTTTTTGCTGGCCATCAATTCCCCTTTTGCTGGTCTTATTGAGACGTTTCTTAAGGCTTAACATGTGTGAATGGTGAGTGTAGAGACAGAACACGAAATAAGACAGAAGGCGAATCATCGACATGGTGCTTACAGATGGTAGTCACACGGTATTCTGGTTTTACCGCCACGCCTCACGGTGGCAGCATTTGGGTTTGTGCGTTTGCTGGCTTCTACCGCTGAGTGGCGCTATATAACTACAGACTACAGGGCATCAGTTCATTCTCTCAAGGATTAATTAGAGCTGCACGTAGTAGCGGATAAAATCAAGTGAAACATTGTAGTTAAACGAATTCATAATCACAATATTAAAATTACAGTACAAATGTAGAATTTAAATTAAATTAAATCTTATTAGGATCAAATTTAAGCAAAGCAAACGTTAACACAGTGAGCCTTTATATTTTATCATGTGTAATTAGAAAATCTACGCGTGTAGGGTTTTGTCATCGTATTTTTTGTGTTCTTTAAATGAGTAGTAGATTTATTAACTGAAATAAACGAAAATAAATGACCATAAAAATTAAAACATCAGCAGATGTCGATGTGTTTTTGCGTTATTATAAGAATTAAATGCAATAGGCTGTTATGATCATCAAAAAGTTCTTTAATAAATAATGAAAACATTTCGCACAGCGCTGTAAAAGACAGCGCTTATTTAACACATTTAAATGTGTGTTTGTTGTATTTCTGGGAAAGAGAAATCTCTTATAAATCTCTCATATTGGCACGCACATTCATCTGACTTTAGATCAAAACTCAGCAAAGTGAAAGAGCGCACATGCGCGCCATGGGTTCATGCGAACATTTTACATTCACTAAAAGGCTTATTCACAACCACATTTCAGTCATTCACACACATGCATTGTGCTAAGTTGTTTGTACACACTTTTACTTTTCCCCTTCTAATCTCCGACATATACTTGCTGATTAAACACTGCATTTTTTAAAAATGAAAGCACAGGCGATGTGAGCAGCTTTAATTATTAATAATTAAATAATTATTCAATGCTGAACATAAACAGCTAAAATCAAGATGATTATTATTCTTTTGATTATTATTATCATGTTCTTTTGCTGTTTGGGTTCAGCGTTAAAAGATTATTTGAAACTGAAGCGCTTCATGTAAATTCATGCCACGAGTCATTTTATCATACAAAGATTATTATGTTGTGCTGACTCCAAAATTGACATTTATAACTGTTGTTTGTGCTGTTTTCTTTAATAATAGCAATAAATAAACAGATAGAAACAGAGAGTCTGTCTAAACAAAATTAATTGCAGACGTTTTTCAAAATGTCCCTTTGTGCCACCTGGTGTCCATTTCACAAATTACTTTGAATTGCGACTGATTTATTTTGGCAGTTGCCGTTTGGCCGCGACAGAGTGCACGGCAGTCATAGACATTCCCCTTGAGTAACCACTGTATAAGAATGGTGAGTACTACTGTAGTTGGAATCTCAGTGGAGATCATTAACATGCATAAGACTAGCTTAGCTTTGTGTGCAGTAACTGCAGCAT
The DNA here is from genome assembly GCA_030522415.1 of Channallabes apus. Classification (NCBI taxonomy): domain Eukaryota; kingdom Metazoa; phylum Chordata; class Actinopteri; order Siluriformes; family Clariidae; genus Channallabes; species Channallabes apus. The sequence goes on along the minus strand of CM060108.1, from coordinate 52,152,410 downwards.
TAGCTATTCTGAAGTGCGTCCCTGGTGTTTGTAGGTGATAAGTGGTTCTATCCACTGAGGCAGAATGTATTTCTATTGTCACCATTGTGCTTTTTCTTTGTGGTGTCGATCCCTGATGTATTGCAGAGTTCGGAGAGTAAAGAGGACGGTGGAGAGGCATGATTCAGAGAACGAGTTATTTCCTTTAGTGATATAACTCCTGAAGTGTTTGAGCGGTGTGCGGTCCCATATAGCAGGACAAAATCATTTGGTGTGTGCTGTTCTGTGCACTGCATACAGATGTCTGATTCCCCGTAGCCCATTTCATACAACCTACGACCTCTATAATGAGTGCTGTGTGTTACAGTATATTGTGTTGTATCAGGTGCAGACTTGAGTGACTTACCATTTTGTACATGGTTATAATAGTTGTAGTGTTAAATTTGGATGTATACTGTATGTATTAGATTGGGAGATACCCAGAAGGAGGCATCAGTTTTAGAGCACATGATGGTTCTGAGTGCCAGAAATTCTAAGAGACATTTATCTTCTAGTCCTCTCGAGATATGAAAATGATGTAAAGCTATTGTTTTGATGTACTCAAGGTGAGCAATGGCTTCTTTCGCCATATGGCGATGTTTGATGAGTCAGGATTGCACCATATGGGAGTGTGTTTACTAGCTGGAGAGGTGAATGTATAGCTTTATGACATTTCCACCAAGTTGTTGCTATCATTGGGAATTTTGAAGCAGAGCTGGTGTTTGTGTTTGAGAGCTGTATATATATTTTTACCAAGGTGATATTGTTCAAATCTTGGGGCGTCAAGTCATCCATGATATTCATTGTAATTTGATTCTGTGTGGTTTGTTTTTGCAATAAAATTTAATCATCCTGAAATTGAATGATTTATCCCTGGAAGGCAGAGGTTGAACAGGGATTTATTGAAAATAGTATCATTATCATTTTCATGGATGTTCTTCTGCCAGTGAGAGACACGGGGAGGTTTAATAAGCTAAATTACGGGGTTCAATAAGGAGCTAACATGAACATTTTGCCACTAAGATAAGTGATGTAGTGGCATTTCATGGGAATATGTAGAGGTTGCACTGTAGTATTGTGGAATTTCATGCTGAGCAAGTCTTCACATTACCAGTCTGAAGTGCCTCAATTCTAATTTTTCTTTCCCTTGTATGATTTGTAAAGCTGCGTGGTTGAACAAATCTGATGTTTTTCATTTATGACACGAAAATCTGATCTGAACAAATTTATTGAAAATCAGAATTGAAATATGGCTTGCCTTAGTGGATTTTAGTGGTCCATTAGACTGATTTGGTCCATTAGACTGAGTAACATGTGGTCCTAGATTGGATACATATCTGATATGCTGTAATGTGACCTGACTGAGAATGCATGCAAAGGTTGTTGACATTATTGGCCAGAGCCGGCACTTTGAGGTTTTCATAACAGTGCTCAAATAGCTAAAGCGAGGCATGTGCCTTCCCTCATTTTTCAGGACCTCTACAAACACAGCCGACTAACTGCTCGCTGTCCTCCAGAGCAAAACACCGAGCAGATGTTATCCGTTATTTGAAATGAATGAGCGGTCGCATGGACTCATGATGTGTTTTAACCCAGATGGTGCAAGTAAAGACGCAGCAATGTACACACGTGTGCTGTTGCAGAAGACAGATGCGTCCACATCAGAGTCAGATAAAAGTCACTCGTAATTATGAATGTGAACTGTCAGGACATGCAAATACTGATCTGACCAAAAACAATCTGAATTGAACAATGTGGCTTGACATAGTGGATTTAGTTCATTAGACTGTCTCTAATATGTTTACATTGTATGGATTGTTGCCTGTATCAAATCTGTAGGGTTTTGAAGAAGAATAAAATAAACTGATTTTATCTTCTGGATCCTGTTTACATTTTAGCTCAATGCTGCTGCTGAATGTTATATGAAAATGTCGAATAGTGATGGAGAAGTGGATTCGCTCATCTTATTGAAGGGGGGGGGGAGGAATACTTTTGGATTTGACTGTTTGAAAGTAGGTGACCAAAGCTGAAAGTTTGAGTTTGTGGAGTTTATATTACTAAAGGATTAAGTGATGGTGAAGTGAAAGTGGGCGGGGATGGTTTTTCAGTTTTTTTTGTTTGATGATTATAAAGTTGTAAAATATGAAGCTTTGATACTTCAGGTTGTGAGAAAGCAGAGAGAAAAAAGAGAATAGAGTAAGTGTAACGTTTGTGGTTTTTCAAGGTTAAAGGTCACAGAGCCCGGCGTGAAGCTGAAATTAATCACCTGGAGCAATTACCCGTGTATCCTTTGTTTTTTTCTTCCACATCACAGCATTGTTTTCTCATTGGTTTTGCATGAAAACGAAATGGTTTTTGTGGTCTGGCAGACGTAACCGGCATTTACGGCTCCTGGAGAGAATTACAGTAATCCCTGCCGCTAGTCACCAAACCATGAATAAAGCATTCAGCAGCCGAGTAAACAAAAAAACAAAAACAAGCAGCATGCTGTGAGCTCTGCAACATCTCAGAGCTAAAACACAGATGCTGTGAACAAGACCAAATAGCTGAGAAAGCAAACTACAGGCTTGTATTACTAAAAAATATAAGTTTATATAAATAAATACTAAGAATTACATAATGATTAGGTTAGGAGGGTTAGGAGGAACATAGGACAGCAGATGTCTCTGCGGAAGTCCAAACGTTTTTAAACATAATCCAGTGTTCAGGATTAAAACAACCTCTGAGACCATCACAGAGCAGCTGTATTTGTACTGACATTAGATTACACACAGGTGCACTCTATTTAGTCATTAGCACTCATCAGGCAATGTCTATGGGCAACTGACTGCACTCAGACCAAAGGGGGCTGAATAATTACGCACACCCCACTTTGCAGTTATTTATTTGTAAAAAAATGTTTGGAATCATGTGTACACTACTTTGTATTTGTCTTTCATGAGGAATTCCAATAAAATTGATTCATGTTTGTGGCTGTAATGTGACAAAATGTGGAAAAGTCCAACGAGGCTGAATACTTTTGCAAGCCACTGTATGAATATTAAAGTCCCATGTTACAGCAAAACAGTCAAATCATTGATAGCAGTTCTGTGAACTCTTCAATAAAGTCTGGAGAGTATTTTGGAGGTCTGTAAATAATGATGAACAGAATACATGGAGCACATTTCAGCAAAATTCCTACTGTAGATATTCAAAAGACAAATACTGACCAAATGACACTTGCTTGTATTGATAACCATCTTTAAGTAGAGCAGCTTACACCTTCACCTCTCCTAACAGTTCTGTAGACTCTCATGAAAGTAACGTTAGGAGGGAAGTTTCATTTAAAAGCATAAAATCCAATTCGTTTGCTGTGATCAAATCACTGATTAAAAATGATTTATTTTTTAGCGAGCGAATATTTAAAAATGCTAACTTGATAGCATTACTTTTTGTCCCCACAGTAATCTTAGTTTGATGCATAATAGGTCGCAGATTAGATAGGTCAGCTGTACGGCTTGAGAAGTCCTTAGACTTTCTATCAAGTGTTAGAACAGAGATAGAGAAAGTAACAGGAACACTGGGTTCCCGCTTGTTCTGTTACTACTATCATAGCATGGACACACATCACTCAGAGCTGCTATCTATTTGTTTTGTTTCACCTTGACCAGATGGAGGAGGGGGGTTTGAACCCAGGCACTGTGGCAGTGGTCAGAGAGCTCTCACAGGAGGAGGAGGGGGAGCTGGGGCCACAGGCCTTGGTGGTGATGGAGCCCACTGTTTTTTAGTTGGCATCTGGGGGCAGAAGAGTGGGAGAGTTTGGTCCCAGTATACACAAGTTCCTCCATTTTGTGTGAGAAGCTTAGGATTGGAGATGCTGGAGAGGAGGATACTGTGTCTGGTGAAATGGGCTCTGGCTATGGTGTTTCCGATGGCTGTAGTGAATTGTCCTGAATTCCCTGGCTGTTTTCCAGAAAGTTATCTTGGAACTGGTGTAGTATGTCACAGTCTGCCTGTGATGAGCTCTGTGGGCAGGACTGAGCTGGGATGTCCATGAGCAGTGGTTGTTTTGGCTGTGTGGTTTCTTAGTGTCCTTGTGGGATTCTTTAACCACAAGATGACTCAAAAGCTGTCTATGGTCACTCATACTTTGTGCAGGTGTGCAGGTGCCATTCAGATTGAAAGGATAGGCACATTCTGATAAAGGATGATGGAATTAGAAATTGATATTTTCCTTAAGCACCCTTCCACCAAGTTTGTTTGGGTGGAGACCATCCAGTTTGAACAGTTGTCTATGGCCCCAGAAAAGATTGAAGTTGTCGATGATGTTGACTCCTTTTGAACTGCAGGTTCTTTGTAGCCATGTGTTCAACCCAAGCAACCATGAGAACATGTTAGGTCCCCTTGTTGGGAGTGGTCCACTGATGAACGACTGAACTTCAAGTCTTTGAAGTGTTTCAAAGAGTTCACTGAAATCCTTCTTAAGGAGTTCCAACTGCTCTTTCCGAATGCCATTCTTCCCCATGTGGACAATGATTCCATTTGCATTCTTGTGCTTCATCAGAATGTTTCCGAAGTTCCCTGTTCACATCAGAGACGGTTGCTTGCAGCTAGTTGTTGTCCTGCTACTGATGTTTCTGATAGTGTCCCCAATTATCAGGGTCCTGAACTCAGTGCGCCTGTTTGTAGCGACGTTAACTGCTGGCTGATCCGATCCATATTAAATCACATTTGGGGATTCCTCACCCACATTCATTAGGGCTTTAAATCTGTTCTCAAGATGAATGGGGGGTGGCAAAATACCATTTTTCCTGCTCCCTGTTTGTACCATCGATTTATCTGTCGATCAGTTTTGGCATGTTCCTCTTCATTCGGTATAAACTGTTGAGATTTCCTAGATCTGCTGAATGTTCTGCCTGTTTTGGAAGTCCAGCAAGTAACTTTGTTTCAAGAACTGCAATCCTTTGTAGAAGTGTGTGGCAGGTCATGCAGCAAGTAGATTCCACAAAAGGCAGTTTTATTATAATTTTTTCTCGTCTGTTTGAATGTAGGCAGCTGTGTTTTCCCGTCTCTGGAATGTGATCTGCTGGCAGCGGGAGGAAAAAGTCCCCTTTTCGTCCATTTTTAATTTAATGTTTGTGCCAAAAATGTTTTGTTCGAGCACTGTGCTGATCTGCTGAACTAAAAATTTTTAGAGAAATCAGAGAAAAGTACAGATATAGAGAGCAAAGTGCACATCAGTAATCAGGAACGTCCGAACGATAGCAAAGTCGGATGCCAGGGTTCAACATTTGACAAAAACAACAGCTAGCTAAAATAAAAAGGAAATTTTTAAAGCAAAATTAATAAACACATTTCTAAAGCAATTTGGTATTAACAAACAAATAAAAAGCTTAGGTAGCTTGCTACATTAATTAGTTGATTTACAAAATAGAACTGGCTAGTTAACAAACTAACAGGCTTCATAACCTAGCTAGCTCTCCTAACAAACATTGAAAAAGCATTACTAGTTTATTTACTGAAACTAGCTAGCTCACGAATGGATTTTAAAAACCTAGCCGTCTAAGCTAACAAATATGTAAAATGCTTAACTACATATGCAGCTAAATTAACAAACTAACCCTAACTCTAACCCTAGCTAGCTAATATAAAAAAAACAGATTGAAAAATGTTGAAGGTAAATTAATAAACATTTTTTTATTGTATCTAAAGCAACTTGGTATTTAGCAAAAATATTTGTAAAAATAGTTGCTAGCCAATGTATCAGGCGAAATTCTGATTTGCTGTTCCTCACTCTGTGCTAATTTTCAGTATCGCACTAAATGGTAACGTAATCCTTTAAATCAGATGTTGAATTGTAAAAGTAGATATTTAACTGTATGTGAAAGGCGAGTGAGAAGCTACGGTACCTGATCTCAGAGCCTGTGATACTGTGCGAGGAGCACCAGGGTGTGAGAATATCAGGAGTAAAGAGGAAGTGTATAAGTATGAGCATGTAAGAGTATTCTCCCTAGTGGAGTACAGTAACCCCGTAATGCGTAACAGGAAGTGACCTCGTCACGATTAATGAGTCTCACCATTTTATATTTATTACAGCTCGAATAAGTTCAATTCAATTCAATTTTATTTGTATAGCGCTTTAAACAATTGACATTGTCACAAAGCAGCTTTGGTTGACACAATCAAAAGAATTATTTAAGTTTATATGAGATGTGAACGTGTATGAATCAAAATGATAAGACTGTGCCTGATGAACAAGCCGAGGACGACGGCGACGGTGGCAAGGAAAAAAATCTCCCTGAGATGGTAATAGGAAGAAACCGTGAGAGGAACCGGATTCAACAGGGAACCCTTCCTCATCTGGGGGAAACGGTAATCTCAAGTAATCTCAGCCTGTCACTCTTTTGTGCTGGCGAGTCGACTGTCTCTCTCACACACACACACACACACACACACACACACACACACACACACACACCCTAACCCTTAACCTTTACATTAACTCTCATCTTAATCCTCTAAACTGACTAAACGATCTCTGAGCTTCTTAGCGTTGTGTCCAGCCTTTGCTTTTTTATTTTACAGCATTCACGTCTTTTGCGAGTGGTTTCTTTAATGGCTGTGCTGTTTGCTGGCTGCAGGTCTAATGTGATTAGACTGCTAGTATGTTGTATATGTGTTATTTGTGTGTGTTCGCAAGAGTTGAGGTGAGTGGTGGTGTTGATGATGTTATTGATGCTGTGCAGCTGTTGCTGTGTGTTTGTGTTAATGATAGTGATCAGGCTTCATCTCTGCCTGAGCAGGTTCTCACCGCAACATTTTTCATTAAATATCCGCTTTCCAGAAATTCAGTGTGAACACTTAGGGATTATTTTCCAGGCAAAGCTTTACCTGTAACACATGATGAGGTTTGTGTGTGTGTGTGTGTCTGTGTGTGTGTGTGTGCAAGGGTGGTGAGGAAGGCTGAAGGATCACGTTATGGTACGGAGATGGAGATTATGATAAATTCAACGTTTTCACTTGCAGGTTGACACGTCCGCTGGTAATGGGAAGTTTCCTGCTGTGCAGGATCGATAGTGGCGAGGGGGAGGGGGGTTTACAGCACGTTTCTGCCCCAAAGAAAATTGGGTTCTTAGATCCCCATGCACACACACACACACACACACACACACACACGCACACACACACACACACACACACACACACACACAATCAGAGCTGAGGATATCACTTGACTGAGATGCATGTGTGAAAGCAGAAACACATCCTCAGCTGTGATTTCACACACACTGCCACTTCTATTCCTATCAAATGTAATAACTTAAAATGAAGAAGAAGTAAAATTTTTACTCACAAGTCACAAATATCGTTAGTCAAAAACATATGTCATGCTCCCTACCTAACTGCTGAACATCACAGCCTAGCCTAGCCTAGCTCAAACATGCATTAGAGATGATTCTAGTGCATGTATTTATTCTTTCATTCTTATTAATATTATTAGTATTTTTTTTTTTAGCAATTTCTTAACAGTCTGGGGTTCGGTGCAATAGCATTTCACTACTGTTGTACTTCTACAACCTTGTACGTGACCAATAAAATTGATGAATCTTGAATCTCTCCTGGAAAAAGATCTACATTTAAAACCCTTAAAGATTAGGTTCACTTTCACACCATCGTAAAGTCGAATAATTGTCGAACCTACACCCACGCAGTACATTTAGGCATTTGGCCGATGCTCTTATCCAGAGCGACTTACATTTATTTTTTTTATCTCATTACGCATCTGATCAATTGAGGGTTAAGGGCGTTGCTCAAGGGCACATCAATGGCAACGTGGTGGTTGTGGGGTTTGAACCTGGGATCTTCCGAACCGTAATCCAATGCCTTAACCACTGAGCTACACCTGGCAGTATCTATCTATCTATCAGGGACATTTCTGAACATAAGAGAGAACCTTCTTAGGGGCGCCACATCAATTAGATCATTAAGAGTAAACATAATAAAATCTTACCGACTGCTACAAATAATAAAATATACACATGGCATTAAGTGTTTTAACGTTAAATTATTAAATAAAAATACAAAGAGTTTAGCAGGTATTTCCTAAAAGCATCTGAATAAATAGCCTTTACACAATGAGGCTCATTAGGGTGAGAAAAAGACAGACCTCAAGCCTCGAATCATTTCTTCATTAGTCATGAGAGTCTGAGTTGCTACAGTCCTGAGCGGTGAATATCATTCAAATAAACAGGCTAATGTTGTCCGGGTGAGTAGCATCAAGCTAACCCCTTCTTATGGGGGCCAGGGGTAGCTCAGTGGTTACGGCATTGGCCTACAGTTCGGAATCCCAGGTTCAAACCCCACAACCACCAAGTTGCCACTGTTGTGCCCTTGAGCAAGGCCCTTAACCCTCAACTGCTCAGATATGTAATGAGATAAAAAATAAATGTAAGTCGCTCTGGATAAGAGCGTCTGCCAAATGCCTAAATGTAAATGTTAACACCATTTCATTAAATGAGAGTAAAGCGTGCTTAATTATACAGAGAATTATTTCTTTAAATAAGTCTGTGATACTTGATTTAGTATGAATACAGCAATCGAACTTTATTAACAGGACGTGATATCCAGTAGATGAGCTGATTCGTTTATGTGAAGATTTTTTTTTTTACATTTACTTACATTAAGAAACTTTTATTAGCACCTAACTACCATAGCTGTAAGGAAAGGCTTCAGTAAAGAAACAATATGTCCCTGTGTGCTGAAGATCCTGACATCCTCGTTTCTGGAGATAAGCAGTGACCTTCAGACAAGTCATTCAATGTAACTATCCATGTTTGCACACGGCTAATCAAGCTAACACATGATCTAAGATTAAAGACTATAACCTTCACTTTGTCTTTAAACAAGTTCCATAGGCACTAAAGCTTAACATCTTGTCTGTAACCTGTTTCCTTTTTCCTGCAGGTATTCCGTGTCCGATCATCGTTGCGTGGGCCGTCGGAAAGCTGTACAATGAAAACGAACAGTGAGTGACTGTCGCTGTGAGGGACGCTAAACAAATGCAACATTGATTTTAATCCTTAGAGATGCTTTTTTTTATTATTTTTTATTTTGCCTTCAAATTCAGTACTTTTATTTTTAACAGTAAAGAATGAAAGAATTCAGTTGAGCTGTGCATTTTGATGCTTCTTTCATTACTGAGGGTGATGCATTGAAATGCATATTAACTCGAGGTCACGAAACATCTCTGTGCTACGGTCACCAATCAGAGCCTGGCAGATTTGTGCAAAAAAATGTTAAAAAGCTAATCCGTTTTGGATATTGTCAGAATCATAAACAGATTTATTGGCCAAGCAGGTTAACAAGCATGGCATGGAATTTGATTAAGGTGACTCACAAAAAGTAGAGCCATAAATAGCAATGAACATACTGACATTACTCAGACAATGACTCAGGAGAACCCTTTGTCCCCAGAGCAATTTGGTTCTACAGCACCCCTCTACAGTGGAATGGGAACGTGGACAGTGAGATCTAGGCTTAAGGCTCTCCTGCTATATACATCACAGTGTTCCGTGCAAAACTCTCTCATCTGTTACCTGCTTAGTTACTCTTACTATTCCACATCTTGCCATTATGCAATGAAATGACTCTGAAAGTGAAATTCATTGTGATTGAATGAAAATGATTCATTGTCACTTTAATTCTGGTCTTTGCACAATTACTACTATTTGGACTCTTGTCACTTTGCTACATTGCACATCTTTTTCTTCTTATTATTACTTGTGATGTATTTTCTTCATTTATATGCTTCTTATACTGTATATCTTGTAGTTTTTGTTCTTAGCATTGCACTAGTCACTTCCGATCAGTTCTCACATGTCCCGAATTCTGTAAACATTCTGTCAGGGACAGAATCACTGAGTCAGGTTTCAGTGAAACAGTGAGCAGCAAAATGTGCAAAGTCTTAGTTTGTCCCATTTTTTTTCTTCCTTTTTTTGGGCATTGAGCAGAGATTTGCCAGGTGAATTGACAGGAGGGGAGCTCTAAATCAAGGCTGTCGGAACTTCATTAGCACACCGTCAAGCTTCCCTCATCCGCGTCTTCTTCCTGTCCCACAGAGAGCTGCTCGATCTCCAACTAAGATCTCTAAAAAACTGCCTGTATTAGTGAAAACTGGTGTAGAGTGAACTGCCTAATATTGAGCAGGTCATCTCTAGAGACTGCACTTGGGTTGCATCTAATGCACTAAACACATAAAATACACAATATTCAAGCACTGTACATGGTCATGCAGCAGATAGAAGGTGATCCTGGTCAGCTGTTTATGATGGTGATTGAAATTCAATGATTGTAGTTTAGAACTGTGTCATTAGGTGCTGTGACAGACTTGTCACGGCGTGCACATGTGATGGGCATGCACCCTACTCAATATCGCTCTTCTATCACTCCAAAGTTCACTAGATAGGTGGCCTCCCCTATATGCCAATGTGTGAACGAGCGGGGCACGGAATTAGGCACGGCTGGTGAGCCATCACTGCTAGTGATCCTGGCTTCTCCCCACGCTATAAAACATGTAGCTCGGGGGAATGTAGCTCGGGGTCGTTTGGGAGTCAACATGCTTGCATAACGTGGAAAAGTGGCATGCAAGTGGGGCAATGGAACACGCCCCAGGAATTTCAAAGAGGTGATTACGCCTTTGATTGCTGCAACAAGGACAGCCGTGAGCTCACTGCCGGAGCTCCCGCAGATCTTCAGCTCACAATGGAGCCAGATTATGGTGACCCTGCCGGATCATGTCATGGCCCCTGTTCCCAGCTGGGGAAAGCCACCCAGCAGCCGGACGTCAGAGAGGACTCCTGTCTGAAGCTGCACCCACAGAGAGAGCTGGGAGGGACCAGTCCGGCCATCCGTCGAGAGCAGAGTCAGCGCGAGCGGATTGAGGCAGGAGCTGCTGTCCACGCAGGCCCACGCTGCCACTCTGTCCGCTGCCCACCGCCCACCACTCACCAGCCTGTGGCTGCATGCCAGTGGGGCACTGCCCACCAGACTTGCACGTGCACATTCATTCCTTCCCTTTCTTTCCGTTCTCCCTTCTTTAACCCTTTTCTTCCCCATTTATCCTAAATAAATTACCCTTTTTCCCGTAAGACCTCGTGTCCATGCTTTATGATGCCACCCATGCAACAGAGGGTCGAACCCGTTACAGACCATATTTTCTTATTTGGGGTAAGAAGTACTGTACATGCTCGGCGGGGCCGTTTTGAGGATGGAGTTTATGTAGGTCTGCCACTTTATGCCTTTAGAGATGATAGTCCCCAGAAACCTTGACGACTCCATGGATGACACAGGGCTGTTGGCTATTGTAAGGTGGAGCACTTCTGAGGTGTGTGTCCTAAAGTCTTTGTTCAGCTCCAGGTTGTTCTGACTGCACGAGATCACCAGCTGCTTCACCTCCTGCCAATATTCTGACTCGTTTCCATCATGGATGAGGCCAATCACTGTAGTGTTGTCTACAAACTTCCGTAGTTTAACAGCTGTTTATTTGGCTCTACAGTCATTAGTGTAAAGTGAGAAGAGCATTGGGGAGAGGACACATCCCTGGGGAGCACCTGTACTAACTTTCTGTTTCCTGTCTGTCAAAAATCTATTGACTGATAGCTGGGGTACAGTCAGCCGTAGGAGTTTGGAGGAGAGGATACCTTGGATTATTGATTAACTGCTGAACTAGAAGTCATCAAGATCAAGTCAATCAAGATTTTTGCATACTGTATGTTCCAGGGTGGTCAAGGTTTTTCAACATGTAGCCCTGCCCCAGTTTGCACGGGGTAGAATAACTGTCCTGTGTTGTTCTTCTTGTTGGCCAACATCAGTCATTCAAATGACTTCATGTCCACAGATGTCAGAGTGACATCCGATTGTCCTTAAGGAACCCATCAAATGCTTCCTTCTTTGTTCTCTTTCTCCATGTTCAAAAATCTTCTGAAGATGTCCTTTTCTAACCTGCAGTAGAAGGTATTAAGGTCATCTGCTAAATCTTTTATGCAGCAGTGGGTGATGATCTCCTGTAGTTTGTGATGTCCTGCAGGCCTTGTTAGTTGAAAACCTGTTTTCCAGCTTTTCAGTGTAGTTTCTTTTAGCCACTCTGATCTCCTTTGTCAGAAAGTTTCTGGCCTGCTTATACATGAGTTTGTCCCCATTTCTGTAATCACCCTGTCAGGGACAGAATCACTGAGTCAGGATTCAGTGAAACAGTCAGCAGCGAAACGTGGAAAGTCTTAGTTTGCCCCATATTTTTTCTTTTTTGGGCAGTGAGCAGAGATTCGCCAGGTGAACTGACAGGAGGGGAGCTCTAAATCAAGGCTGTCGGAGCTTCATTAGCGCCCCGTCAAGCTTCACTCATCAGTGTTTCCTTTATGTTCCACAGAGAGCTTCTTCAACTGAGAAAAACTTTCCATATTAGTGAAAAGTAGTGTAGAATGAACTTCCTGATATTGAGCAGATCTTCTCTAGGGACTGCACTTGGGTTTGGTTAACGGAAAAACAAAAATGTACCAAAAATGTTTGTTCTGATGTTGCTATCCATGGCACTGGCATGATTTTTTTCCTTTTTTAAAAAGTTTTTATCTTTAACTGATGACTTTATAATTCTCGTATAATTTGCTCAATAAACAAACGGTTAAACAGAGATTTGTATTCTGTGCTAGGTGTTGCCTCCTAGTTAGCTAGCATGCTTAAAAAAATGTCAATTTGTGTATGTAGTGCTATATTTGACTTGAGATCACAAATTTTTGATTTGTAGTTAAACACATACAGAATCAGAAAGAGCTTTATTGCCAATTACGCTTGCACGTACAAGGAATTTGTTTTAGTGACAGAGCTTCCAGAACAAAACAAATGACAAGACAAAACAGCACAACACACCCACACACACACAAAAAGGTTAACATCAAATGGAGTAGGGTGTGAGATACTTTCAAATAAGTTACATAAATATCTGTGGTATTGCACAGTACTGTATATTGCACAGTGGTATTGCACACAATATTGCACATATATTTATTGCACAGTGAGAAGAATAAAAACTGTTCTTGTGCCTGACTGTCCTGGTGTTCGGTGCTCTGAAGTGTCGACCCAACAGCAAATTTTCAAAGAGAAGGTGGCTCAGGTGTGAGGGGTCCAAAGTGATATTCCCTGGCCTTTTCTTCACTCTGGATATATACAGTTGTTGCAGCGTGGGCAGGGGGGGGGGGGCAACAATTCTTTCAGCAGTTCGAACCGTCCTTAGTAGTCTTTTGATGTCTGCTTCAGTAGCTGAGCCAAACCAGACAGTTATTGAAGTGCACAGGACAGATTCAATGTTGGCTGAGTAGAACCGTGTGAGCAGCTCTTCTTCACTGGCGAAAGAAATACAACCTCTGATGGGCCTTTTTAACAATGGAGTCAATGTGAATGTCCCACTTCAGGTCCTGAGAGATGGTTTTGCCCAGGAACCGGAATGACTCCAATTGTCAAATGTTGTTCAGCCATATTTGATTATTAGTTTATTTTTATAATTTTGTATTTGGTTTTTAAACATTTTGTCCTCTGACTTGTCATGTTATTTGATCACTTCAAGGTGCTGGTTTGGAAAAGAACCCGGGAAATACATCGACTACATTTACCAGGGTCCCGTGATCGTCGTTCTGCTGGTGAGTAGCGTCACGCACTTCATTAAGAAGGATTATTCGAAATTCTTGCTGCTGCTAATGCGCTGTTATTACACCCGGGTGAAGCTACGTACGGCTGTGAGTGCTCAGGTCACGTCGTGATTATGTGGATCAGTTTGTTCCCGACTCAAATTAGCGCTCGCTCTTGAACTCGATACCGTCTATGGATTTAATTTGTTTTTACTTTGATATTTTTTTTTACTGAAATGGCTGGACAAATGAAGTCATGTGTTGATGTGAAGTGTCCAATTAAGAGTTCTCGCAAGGATGTGTTGTTCACATAATCACACGGAGAACACAGCTATTACAGCTGAAGCACTAATAAATCTGTTAGGGGAAAAGCTTAAATAAATGACAATGTGTGACTTTAATAAACAGGTCTGACTAACTAAGATTTTCTCAAAGTTGAACAAACGCTGTAATGTAATTCATTTAAAGAATCATATTGTATGTCTAATTTTTTATACCTCTTCAGGTGCATTAATTGTAAAAGATCTAAAAACTGAAAAGATGAATAATGTTTATTTAACAAAGTTTACTCAGTGCATTAGCTAAACTCAAAGCTTAACTTAAGCCCCGCCCACATTATTACTGTATTTATCTGGAAAGCTAAGCTCCTGACCTATTTACCTTGTAAAGTACTAACCTCTCAATTTACTTAAGTACCAAAAGTGTAGGGTTTGTATTAGCTCACTGTAGCTTATGTTATAATAAAATCTCTCTTTCTCTCTCTCTCTCTCTCTCTCTCTCTCACACACACACACACACTCACAGACACACACGCGTACATGAAGTATGTACTTAAGTACGGTAATGAAATACATGTACTCAGCTTCCTGTCTGGAAGAAGTCGCGAGGGAGAAAATGATGAGGAAGAAATTCAAATACACGTAGAAACATGAGATATGAGATATGTTATGGAGGCTGATGTTTTATTTTTCTCTGCTTTAGATAAACTTTGTGTTCCTGTTCAACATCGTACGCATTCTCATGACCAAGCTGCGAGCCTCCACCACCTCAGAGACCATACAGTACAGGTACGTCATGATGAACATCTCATAGACCCATTTCATATAAACGAGCACATTAATATAAACCTGCACTGCTGTCAGAGATGCTGTCACGGAGAATTAATCAAGAGTTTCTGGAAAATCAGAGGACTTTGGTGTAAACTGAAGTCCAGCAGATGTATGTATTTATTTTTTGTTTGTTTGTTTGTTTGTTTGTTTGTTTGTTTGTTATGATGTGCAAACTAACGCTTTTTTCATAACGATGATAAAAGTCTCGGACTATATTTTAGGCATCAAGAAAACACAGGTGCTACAATAACGACATGTGATAGCATGTACTGTAAAGGATTCTATGAAGCATAAAGAGAAGCTTCCATGGACGTCGAGATCGGCAGAAAGCAGACGCTAGAATAGTCGAAGCTGATCAATGTTAGTAAAAGGTCACTTTTTATTGGTTGCCTTTTAGTCTTATCTGTGGCACTCGGAGAGAAACAGCATCTCAGCAGTGAATAACAGAGCAGCGTCACACCTCCTGAGCACCCAGCAGTCTCTCTATCCTGTCCTTAGTTTTCTCCTAAATAAAGTGCTCGGCATCATGTGCGCGCTCCCCCGCCGCTGTCACTTTTGCTTCCTTTAACGTACGCCAAACTGAAAGTTGACCTTTGTCTTTTCTGCCGTGGCATTTCAAAGTACTGGGAAGATTTTTTTTTTGGTGACTAATAATAATCTTCTTAGGGTGGCGGACTGAGATTTGCTTTGCTTTTGATAATGTAGACACCACAGGTCACAAACAGGGAAATTAGAAAATATGATGTTTAGGACATTTTTTTCATGCTCAAATGAAATTTCATGCTTCGATATGAATATTATTATAATATTTTAGGAATGCTCTCAGTGTGTGCATGAGAGTTATGATTTGATTCTTTGGAAGCAGTAAGTGTTGAATTGCTTGTACAGCCAGTAGGGTTGAAGATAATTCAATTCAATTAAATCTTATTTGTATAGCGCTTGTATAAATTGACATTGTCGCAAAGCAGCTTTACACAATAAATTTTTTTTACGTTTGTATGAAATGTATATATGTATGAATCAAAATGATAAGACTGTCCCTGATGGGAAAGCCGAGGGCGATGGCGACAGTGGCGAGGAAAAACTCCCTGAGATGGTAATAAGAAGAAACCTTAAGAGGAACCGGACTCAACACTGAACCCATCCTCATCTGGGTGATAACAGATCGCAGGGATTGATCTGCAGACATACTGTGTGTTAGGAGGCTGGAAGTTCAGTATAACAGGAGATGTGTAAGTTAATATGGAGTCCAGGTGGTTATTGGAGACTCAGGTGGACTGTAGGAAACTCCAGTTCTGAACTATCAAACAACTGCAGTCACGAGTCCTCAGAGAAACAGCTGTCAGCATCAGCCGAGGACAGGACTGACTTCGTGGAAAAGTGGAACTGTTCTCAGACACCACAAGCATCCCAGGCAAAGCACACGGGGGATCCATGTGACGAGACCTCCAACCAGAAACGGGGCACCAGGATGGATCAGACAGGTCCGGAGTGCAGAGGGAGTCTGGATCACTGGCAGCTCAGGAACCACATGTGTAGCTCGACAGAGAGAGAGAGAGAAAGATTGAAAGGGGGAGACAGGGGGAGAGAGGAAAGAGAAAGAGGGGGAGGAAGAGAAGAGGAGGAGAGATGGCAGTTAGGTATGGTCACAGTCACATAATGTATAATGTGAATGTATATTTACTGTAGAGTGCAAGCAGGGACTCCGGCAGGACTAACTATGACAGCATAACTAAAAGGGAGAGCCAGAAGGAAACACAAACATGAGGGGGAACTGAGATGTAAAGCAAACAATCACCTCACCGTCAACAAACCTGAGTGATCAAATGAGAGTGAGGAAGACAGCATCTAAACATACCAGTTCACCATAATACTCTACGTCCATGAGTCCCCCAGATCTGCTCCTTTACCTTATGGCAAATCTATTTATAAAAATGCTTGGCTAAATAAATAGGTTTTTAGCCTAGACTTAAACACTGAGACTGTGTCTGAGTCCCGAACACTATTTGGAAGATTATTCCATAATTTTGGGGCTTTGTAAGAAAAAGCTCTGCCCCCAGCTGTAGTTTTCATAATCAGTGGTGTCAAAAGTATTCACATTCATTACTTGAGTAGAAGTATAGATACTAGGGTTCAAAAATACTTCTTTAGAAGTTGAATTATCAACCCAAGCTTTTTACTTAAGTAAAAGTTTAAAAGTACTGGTTTCAAAACTACTTAAAGTATAAAAGTAAAAGTACAGAGAGGGGCGAAAAAAGCAGTAAGGTCTCGCTTTCTGAGCATGCGAGTTGGGGGGGGGGGGGGTTGTTGTGCGCGTTCTTATCAGCCGACCGGGGGGGGGGGGGGGGCTTGCGCGTTCTGATCATAAAAATAGAGTAACGAGGCTGTTTTTAAAATGTAAGGAGTAGAAAGTACAGATAATTGCTTAAAAATGTAAGGAGTAGAAGTAAAAAGTCGGCTGAAAAATAATTACTCCAGTAAAGTATAGATACCCAAAATGTCTACTTAAGTAAGGTAACGAAGTATTTGTACTTCGTTACTTGACACCTCTGTTCATAATACGCGGTACTGACAAGCAGCCTGCATCCTTTGACCGAAGTAGGCGTGGCAGATCGTAAGACACTAGCAGTTCGCTCAGATACTGCGGCGCGAGACCATTTAACGCTTTATATGTCAAGAGTAGTATTTTAAAATCAATGCGAAATTTCACAGGGAGCCAATGTAGTGAAGATAGGATAGGGGTGATGTGCTCATATCTTCTGGTTCTAGTGAGGACTCTGACTGCTGCATTCTGGACTAGCTGAAGCTTGTTTATGCACCTAACTGAACAACCAGCCAGTAAAGCATTACAATAGTCCAACCTAGAAGTGATAAAAGCATCAACTAGTTTTTCTTTTACTGTTGCACTTGACGGAACAGAAAGGCCATCTAAAGTTACGGTGTGATCTAAGATTTTACTCCTAGCTGTATGCGGTCCTATGACTAGAACTTCTGTCTTATCCGGATTAAGCAGAGGGAAGTTAGTTAACATTCAGTCACTTATGTTCTGCACACATTGCTCATCTGGTTTTGCTGAGACGTATAACTGTATGTTGTCAGCATAATATAAGCCTCTGGTCTAACTGAACAGAGCTTAGAAATCTAGCTAAATATGCTGAACTGTCAAGAGTTACTCCAAAACACCCTACTTTTGGAGCAAGACATGCATCCAGGAGAGGGACATGTTTAATTGTTTAATAAAAAAAAATACCGTCATTGTTAAATTACTGTATAATTATTGTTTAATAAAAAAATATTATATGACCATGAAGAGGGTTGTGCAAGTCAAGCTGGGACGAACTGTGAAAACATTGTATTAAAGAAGGCTGTACATCCTCAAATGATAATCCCAGTTGAGGTGGTCCGGAGCCCACTGTAGTCCTTTCCGTGAATATTCAACAAGTGGAACGCCTGATCCATCTGTCTGTGATGCATCTGTCTGTGAGAACTGTACACACAATCGCTCACCAACACCACCGGGATTTATTGCCCCATCCCCCGTACAGTCCTGACCTCGCCCCAAGCCATTTCCACATTTTTTAAGCAGTTCCTGGGAGACCAGTGTTTCAGACATGAATCAGTCAGGCAGATCTTTCTATCCTGATGGTGTCCACGCACTAGTGGAACACTGGGATAAATGCGTTAGTGTAGCAGCGGATTATATAGAAAAATATAGAGTTTTTACTCTCAGAACTGTTCGCTAACCTCTGTTATTCACAAAGCAATTTATTTTCTAGACATAATGATGTCCAAAAGAGATTTAGAAATCTCTAATACACTGACTGTAATATCGAGTTTTCCAAAGTGTTGTGGTCGAAATGCTGATTATTAAAAATTATCAGACATCAGTGAGCTCTGAGTTAGAACAAAGGATTTACTTAAAGCAAACTCCACTTTGCTCCCCAGGCAGATAATCTTCAAACCCCTTTTTGTCTTGCATGGACACACACTCTCTCTCTCTCTCTCTCTCTCTCTCTCTCTCTCTCTCTCTCAAGGTCAGTCCTAAAACTAAACTTCTTTCTTTATCACACACAGACAGAAAGGCAGATTTAACATTTTCCATGCCAGTGTGATTGGAGTTACATACGTGAAGCTCACACCATGAACCTGCACACAAACGACCACTTAGCATGCTGCTGTAGCTCCACCTGAGAGCGTCTGATTGTCCCCGGTAAAGCTCTGCTTGTTTAGGGTGTAAGGGGTGAATTTCCCCACAGCTTTTCTGCACGCAGCACGTTTAAATGCTCATGCACGAGTGGCTTCTGCTCCTCCTGAGTCGCATTACTCCATCATATTAGCATGACTTATTTGTCATGCTAATACGCGTTTGTCACCAGAGGGCAGAGCAGATGGTTTTCTGATTGTTTCTTGTCGACTCTAATGACTAACCTCCATAGTGCTGGTGATCTTTATCTGATTCGCGAGCAGAGGAATGAAATCAGGAAGGCTTTTGTTGTACCAAAGTGGAGCGTGAAAAGATTTAAAAGGTACATTAAAAGATAGAGATAAATTTAAAAAACTCTAGAAAAGGAAGCTTGTGTCGTTCTTATTAACGTCAAATCAACACCAAAACACCAAAGCAATCCAGCACTGGTAAAGTGGTAAATCACTCTTTCAGTATCTTCGCTATACTCACATTTATCCAGCATTCCAGTAAGACAAATATAAGATGATCAACACTAATATTAACCGTCTTAATTCATTTCATTTCAAGCTTGAAATTATGTTGTTTTGTTTTCTGGCTTTAAATATTTATTTCTGCCAAAAATACAAGTAAATACATTTTGAAAAAATATTTTATTACTAATTTGACAATAAAAAAATCAAATCAAAGGGCAAATCAAATCCTGTGTGTGTGTGTCTGCAAACAAACAACATTCCTTGTATTGCTTAAACAAGCTGATTAGATTTTGCCCCTAATCTGACCTCATATAAGAAGAGCCCCTCCTACTGGCTTGTTGCTCAGCTCTGCTGTTCTATGGTGGGGCGTGGCTCAACAGGAGCTCATTTACATAGACACTGAAATGGAGCAGTTGGAGAAGGAGTGAAACAGAGCTTTTAGAGTTTAAGAGATGACAAAAAAAAACATTATTATGAACTGAGGGGTATTTAGTTGAGGTATTAACACACTCACACTAAATCTTAACATGTTAAAAAGAAATATTGGCCCTTTAAATATAACAGGAACATCAAGTGTGAATAATACAGGTGTTATCTGAGGTTTACCTACAGGGATGAACTCATTAACCTAACTTTCATGGCAGTATTGGGGTTCCAGTAATTTATTTCATTTGAATGAGGCAGATTGTACAGGTACGTATTTAATAGAAAGAAAATCCAAGAATTTATCTCTCAAATATTTGATTTAAGGTTTTCTGATAACAACACAGATAATAATTTACATAAAATTGGCATTGCATCAAGAATAATTGTACATCCACATAGATTATTCATGCCAAAAGTCCTGACATAATCTGAATTAAATAGAAAACAAACCCTATGCCTGCTCTGTAGCCTAGAGTAAGCATCAATAACGTTCGAATAACCTCATAACCTCAGCAGCCCCAAAAAAGTACACAATCGCTGTACACACACACACATACACACACACACAAACACAAAATAAAAGATGTTTTATGTGCACACACGTGGTCACAGTGTTATAGTAAACAGTACACACGTGCACGGATGTTGATTATACCTGTGAGAGGCGCGCACAAAAGCCATGCAGTGAGACGATTACCCACAATTCTGCAGCTCGTGAGAGAGAAAAAACGTTGACTTGACATCTAAACAAGAAGCGCATGCGTGATACATGATGCTCGGTACTCATAAACTAAGACTTGTTTGCTTTCCAAGTCAAAATGTATTAAAAATATTTGCTTGTCTTGCAGAACACTCGCAAACCGCGTTACTCGCGATCCGAGGTTCCACTGTACCTCATTAGAACAGCATAATCCCATTCAGAACATCAGATTTTCCACACAAAAGCCCATAACAGCTCGAGTGCATGCTGACATTTAGGCAAAAAATAGGAAGACAATCCAAACTAATAACGAGAGAAAAATGAGGTCAAACAAGAAATATCAGGCCACGTTGTTACATTTATCTTTGCATGTTATTTCTAACAGTATGTAAAACTTGACGGTTGTGCCTGAAAACCGTTTGATTGCTACTTAGATCTCATTTATTTAAATGATTTATAGGATTTAATCTACGTGTTCAATATTTAAACCCGACGTCCTGGGGATACAAAGGAAAATGCGCTGTAGTGGAACAGATTGATTTCTGCCTCTATCTAATGATGCGTTGTGTCAGGAGCAAGCTAACTGAATCCAGATGTAAAGCATCTGAGTTTATCTGTGATTAACCGCCGGGCCTCATGAGAAACATCACTCCTTTTCATTAGCATGAGTTATTATTTATTGGGGGAGGGGGGGGTTTATGGGAGCAAGTGCAGACGGATCAGTGTTATTGTTATTCTGCAGAATTATGAAATAAACTTTCTGTTTTATACTGAAACTCCTGAATTCTGGTCAGCAGATGTGGACTAGTTTTCTCTAACAGCAGGTTTAGATTTTATACTAATGAGCTTGTTATACTTTCTATACTACCTGCTCATTCATAAGGATGCTCTGTAACATTTTTTGGAAGGAGTCGCCAGTGTCAGAGGCTGGAGGATTGTAAGCAACTTTCTTCATGAAACATTAAGGGTGCGTTAACACTTGGGTTGTTTGGTTATCTTGGTTCGGACCGAAGCATAGAAACGATACATTATTGTTACATTAGTCCGCTATAGGCTAAATCTAGTTTTGCTTATCGTTCACACCTGCGTTTTCAACACGAGACCAAAAGACACAATAGAAGAAGATGGTGGTGTCTTTACTAGCTGAAAACATTTTAAACTATAATGTTATAGTACAGTGAGAACAGCACAAGCACTTTCCTTTAGGAAGTGGAATGAGACACACCTTATCCAGCGGTCTCAGTTTGCTTGCTTGGTGCGCACCGAGGTTCGGATGGCACTGTTCACACTCATTCAAGTGTAATGCACCAACAGAACATCAACACCAGTTTCTTCACAAATCTCAAGTATCAGCACACCCCGAACCTAACTATATATAATCTAAATATAACAAGGACATTCCAAAGAGCAATAAAACACTTCATTATATCAAAAATAATCAACATATACACACAATCAACACACATCAATAACATCAACACACATCTTTTTTAAAAAAAAAAACAGAAAAACAGATTTGACACAATTTTTTCCTCACTCACTTCTTTTCACTCACATTTCACTGTTCAAGCTGTTTGCCTGACTACAGAGTTAGAGATAATTACCCCAGGTTTATTATTGTAGCATCTAAAATCATGCACATCCACCGCTGAGTGCTGAACAGAAGCGCTCTTTGCAACGCCTGGAGTTTTCTCTTTTTTCTTCTTTTTTTTTTATGTCATTGAAAATTGTCCTCACTGAGAGATGAAACACTTTAGAGCACAGCGTATCAATTTAAGAGAAAGCTTATTTCACTAAAAGAAATTAGGACCATGACCTCAGTTTAAGGCTGCCCAAGTTTAACTCTCTCAAAACTATGACATTTCGTCTGTTCACAGAAAGAGTAGAAAAAAATCTACAGAAATGGACTGAAGAGGACAATCAGGACATAAACACAAGCATAAGGGTTCATGATCACCAGCACACAGACTCAGGACAGCACATTACTGCAGAGTAACACTCGATATAGACATGTCAGGACTTACCCAGACTGCAGTTCTCCTGTCTACTGTATTAACAGTTAAAGGCATTTTGATTGGGTCATACGGAGATGATGTCACAATCGAGCGTACTCTGTGATCGAGAATAAGTGACACCAGGACAGAATAGAAGAAGTGGGAAAACAAAATAACTTAAAACTAGAAGAGGCTAGCTTTGAAGCATGACTAAGAGTACTAAGAAGAAGAGGAAGATTCTTCTTGCTCTGCTTGGCTGCTCTGCTCTCAGAGATTGAGGAAGACGTGCATCTAGACTCTTTCCTGATGGAATGAGCTTCATCTAGATTTCTGTACAGTCACTGGCAATCTTTAAACAATGACTTAACTGTTTCTTCAATGTTCTTCAAGGTACCCCCAGATGGTACCTAGTAACCCAGTGTAAGGATCTAACCAATGACAGACACTTCTAAGCTTTTTTTTTTTTAGAATTCACTCTGGATAAGAGCATCTGCCAAATGCCTAAATGTAAAAGAAGAAGAAGAGTTACCATTAAAAATGGAACAAGAAAACAAAAAAGAAGAACCAAGAAAAAGAACCAAGAAGAAGATGAGAAGAAGAAGAAGAAGAAGAAGAACCTAGAAAAAGACCCAAAAAGATGATAATATGAAGAATTAAATCAAATTCAAATTCAAATTCAAATTTTATTAGTCACATACACAATCATACACAGTATAATATGCAGTGAAATGCTTTTATACGACCGCCAGTGACCTTGAAAAAAAGAAAATAAGAAAATAAAATCTTGTACGTAAAATAAATAATCAATAAAAAGGAAATACTAAAGAAATAATTTTAACTAGTAAAATTTGTAAAATTAACTGTGCATAAGGGCATAATAAAATATTGCAAAAATATAGAAATATGGTATTAAAGTGTCAGTGGTTGTGCAAATATGCATGAAAGGTGACATGTGCAATTGTCCAGATGTATGAGTATTTAGTTCAAGTGTGTATGAATGTGTCCATGATAGTCCAGTCAGTGTTGTGAGCTTAAAAGATGTTATTAGTCCTGTGTGGAGGTGTGATTGAGAGACCTTATCGCCTGCGGGAAGAAGCTCCTCCTCAGTCTCTCTGTGTTGGCCTTTAGGGAGCGGAATCTCTTCCCAGACCGCAACAAAGAGAACAGTCCATTACTGGGGTGACTGAGGTCCTTCATGATCTTCCTGGCCTTAGTCCAGCACCGCTTGCTGTAGATGGAGTGCAGGTCAGGGAGCTCAGTGCGGATGATGCGTTCGGCTGATCGCACCACCCTCTGTAGAGCTCGTCTGTCCTGCATGGTGCTGTTCCCGAACCAGGTCGTGATGTTTCCCGTCAGGATGCTCTCTATGGTGCAGGAGTAGAAGTTCCTGAGCACCTTGGAGGGCAGTCTAAAGTCTCTCAAGCGTCTGAGGTGGTAGAGACGCTGCCGGGCTTTTTTCACCACGGTGTTGATGTGACAGGACCATGATAGGTCCTGCGTGATGTGAACACCGAGGTATCTGAAGCTGTCCACTCTCTCCACTGGGCTCCTGTTGATGACGGGGGTCTGGTAGTTCCTCTCCTGCTTTGTACTAAAGTCCACTATCAGCTCCTTTGTCTTACTGACGTTCAGGAGGAGATTGTTCCTCTGGCACCAGTTCTCCAGATTTCCAATCTCCTCTAGGTAGTCCGACTCATCATTGTTGGTGATCAGTCCGACCACGACGGTGTCGTCAGCAAACTTGATGATGGAGGTGGAGTTGGTAGTGGCCACGCAGTCGTGGGTGTACAAAGAGTACAGCAGGGGGCTCAGAACACAACCCTGGGGGGCTCCAGTGCTGAGAGTGAGTGTAGCTGAGACATGTCCGCCCATCCTTACTGCCTGTGGTCTGCCAGTCAGAAAATTGGAGATCCACTGACATATAGATGAGCTCAGTCCCAGGTGCTCCAGCTTGGTGGTGAGTGTGGAAGGAATTATTGTGTTAAAAGCAGAGCTGTAGTCGATGAAGAGCATTTTAACATAATTCCCTTTCCTAGTGTCCAGGTGAGTGAGTGATGTGTGGAGGAGATGAGAGATTGCATCGTCTGTGGAGCGGTTCTGACGGTATGCAAACTGTAGTGGGTCCAGTGTGTCGGGTAGTGAAGAAATGATGAAGTCTCTGATAAGGCGTTCAAAGCACTTCATCACTACTGAGGTGAGAGCTACAGGGCGATAGTCATTGAGAGAAGCAGGATGTGGTTTCTTTGGAACAGGAACAATAATGGACTCTTTGAAGCATGTGGGGATCACCGACTGAGATAAAGAGATGTTGAATATCTCAGTGAACACAGGTGCTAGCTGGTCTGCGCAGGCTCTGAGAATACGACCTGAGATGCCGTCTGGTCCTGCTGCTTTCCTGGTGTTCACTCTCTTGAAGGCTCTCCTCACGTCGTGCTCGGAGATGATGAGCGCGTTCCCGGTGCTGACTGTGTCTTCCTGTCTACAGCCGTTAGCGCCGCTAGCATTAGCGCCGTTAGCATTAGCGCCGTTAGCATTAGCATTGCTAGCGTCTTTAGCTGCAGCCTCGAAGCGAGCGTAAAATGTGTTCAGCTCGTCTGCCAGAGTCGCGTCCGCGTTCGTCATACCGGATGTTGGTGCTTTGTAGTCCGTTATTGTTCTCAGCCCCTGCCACAGGCTCCTAGAGTCACTCTGTTGAAGCTGTGACTCTAGTTTTCTCCCGTAGCGCTGCTTCGCCTCTTTCACCGCCTTCCGGAAGTTATATGACGCAGCCTTGTACGGTTCCATGTCCCCCGATGCAAGTCCCGTGTTGTAGGCAGCTGTGCGAGATCTCAGAGCGTCGCGGATGGTTTTATCCACCCACGGCTTCTGGTTGGGAAACGTTCTGATAGTCTTTTTCTCTACCGTATCGTCTGCCAGCTTTTCAATAAATCCCACAACCGCTTCCGTAAACACGCTGACGTCATCATCGGAGCTGTTTCTAAACATGTCCCAGTCTGCGTCATCGAGTGCGTCCTGTAACGCGGCCACCGATTGGTCCGTCCAGCGCGCGACCTCCCTCTGAGCAGGCACTTCCTGTTTCAGCCTTTGTTTATATTTTGGCATGAGGAAAATGGCGGCGTGGTCGGATTTACCAAACGCTGGACGAGATTGTGCCTTGTAACCGTCTTTGACCGTGGTATAACAATGGTCCAGTGTCCTTTCGCCCCTGGTGGGGCAGGTGATGTGCTGATAAAAGTTCGGCGCTGCGCGTTTGAGGTTGGCACTATTAAAATCCCCCTCCACAATGAGCGCAGCGTCCCGGTGTTGTGTCTGGTGCTGTGTGAGTGCCTCATGCAGCTCGCATAAGGCAGTTTCAGTGTCCGCTTGTGGAGGTATGTAAACGGCGCTGATTATGACCGGTGTGAACTCCCATGGAAGATAAAATGGACGACACATGATGGACATTAGTTCCAGGTTTGCTGTGCAGGAGCGTGTAAGAGGAACAACGCTCGCGCTGTTGCACAAGCTGTTGTTCACCATTAAACACACGCCGCCTCCCCTTGACTTCCCAGAGTCCCGCGTCCTGTCCATGCGGTGAACCGAGAAGAACTCGGCCGGCTGTATGGCGTGGTCTGGCACCGCTGGGTTCAGCCATGTCTCGGTGAAGCAGAGGAGATTGCAGTCCCGAATGTCTCTCTGGAACTTTATCCTGGCCCTGAGGTCATCCAGTTTGTTCTCCAGTGACTGGACGTTGGCGAGCAGGATGCTAGGCAGAGGTGTGCGGTGTGCACGGGCTCGGAGCCGGTTCCTCACGCCAGCTCGTTTCCCTCGGGTCCGTCGCTTCGCGTCGCGTCCATTGTTCTCCCTCAGGATCTCACTCGGCCAGCTCGGATCCGGAGTTAAAACCGTCGAATTGTGAGTACATTGTATACCAATAGAAACAAGAGTGTCTCTATCATACCTAATGTACTCAATGGTGGTGATTTTGCCGATTTTAAAACACTGAAAACTAACTTAAAAAACAAAAACAAAGAAAAGGTGGTCGGAGCAGTCGTGACGGCAGCCGACCTAACCGGCGCCATCTTGGATCTTCCCCAAGATGGCGCTGCCCCAAGATAATTAATTAAAAGTACCAAGAAAAAGTACCAAGAAGAAGAAGCTGTTTCCCTTAAACACCAACAAGATCACTAATAATATTAATAAGAAGAAGAAGGAATAATTTCTTGTTCTTTTTAGGAAACAAGAAAACCTAAAAAGAAGAACCAAGAAAAAGAACCAAAAAGAAGATGAGAATAAGAAGATCCAACAACCAAGAAAAAGAACCAAGAGGAAGAAGAGAAGATGAAGATCCAAGAACCAAGGGGGGAAAAACAAGAAAATTATACAGTAAGTCGTAATTACCTTTAAACACCAACAAGATCACTAATAATAATAGTAAGTGGGAGAAGAAGAAGAAGAAGAAGAACAAGAACAAGAAGAAGTACAAGAATAAGAATAATGAGGAGGATACCATTAAAACCTGACCAAGCAAACTTTAATGAAGGACAGGAAGAAGAAGAAGAAGAAGAAGAATTTAAACAAGGAATTTAAAGGAGCAACAGAAAAGATAGTGTTGGGAAGCCATGGAGGATGTGAGGTGAAGTCACAGGTACGAGTCTCAGGTGTCCATAGGTTAGAGATCTTCTCCTGTCATAAATGTGACCTCTTGTTGAGGACAGGTAGAGAGATGATGGAGGAAATTGGAGTTCATAAGAAGGTAGGTGAGATCAATTGTGCACCTGGGGAGTGGGCATAGCTAATACGTTTAAATGTCAAAATGTGCTAATAAACTACTGCGCTTGTGTGAATAGGTAATAATCTCAGGTTTATTATTTATTTTTAACTTGCATGTCAATGACTCTGATAATCCAACACACCTGATTCCACTCGTTAGCTAATTATTTATCCATGCATATGTGTGTGTGTGTGTGTGTGTGTGTGTGTTTGTGTAAAATTAAAGCCATTTTTGAAGACGTTATAATTTGAGTCAGGTGTGTGGGAATGTGATGCTCACTGAACCATGCCTTGAGAAGCTGGGTATCATCTGGATGAGGCAGATACAATGCAATGACCTCGATGGTCCGAGTATAAATGTGAAGCTGAAGATAAAACAAAATTGGCTGACCCGAGGACCACAACGTGTTCGTGATTTACACTAATACCTGAAAGGAAAACCGTTTCTTCTGCTGTGTCGCGTTGTGATCTGGTAGCCTGGTTTAGCTGATAACTTGTGTCTGCGTATGTGTCTTTGAAATGTGTCCATGAGGTTACTCGGTTAGAGAAGGAGGTGGAAGTGGAGGAAAGTGTTAGCTGCTCCTGTCTCTCAGCTCACCATGCAACTCTCTCATCCACCCACACAAACCCCTAGAGACGGGGCAATTAGTGTCTACCTGACATGCCTGTTTCCTGTCGAGCATGTGCCATCCGTATTGTTTTGATCACCGTGGTGCTGAATTCCTGCTGCCAAAGTGGAGAACGCCACAACCTTCATGCCCCGCTGCCTCACTGCCTCGCTCTATTGTACAACCATTACACTGGTACCAGGTTTGAATCATTGTGAATCTTGTAAATGCCTACAAATTGCTTATCCATTTTTAGTTTAAAGGTGGTGTTCATAAGGTCACCTTGTCTAAGTATTCAGACCCCCTCATAAAATTACAATTCTAAACAAATTTTTCAAACAAATCACTCCTACCACACGTGATGCTATAAAGCTCGCTGAACCATGCCAGGAGGAAATGGGCATAATGCGGGCGAGGCAGATACACCGCAATGACCTCGAAGGTCTTGGTATAAATGTGAAGCTGCACATACAAATAAATGGCTGACCTGAGGACGACAGAGTGTTCATGATTTATAGTTATGTGGACCAATTATTCCTTTCAACCGTACGGGATGCCGTGCTTTCTGCCAGTGTGTGAATATTTCAGAGCATGCCACCTGTAGGATCATAGACGAACTGTGACATTTTACCACCTGATACATGAACTTCCACACAGCAGAATCGTGATACATACCTGAATCAATCTTTTTCCCAATCTCGAATTCTAGTGCAATAACCTGGAAGCTGCTCGTTGTGCTGAGCACGCCATCCTCATCCTCACTGTGCATCACGGTGGAGGCAACATCACATTCACCTGTTCTCATGCAGGGTTTCTACCAAAACCTGATGTATATACTAACATCAAGCCTTGGAGCCACTGGAGTTCATTAGCTGAGTGCTAGCAAAAACTTTCATACGATATTAAATATAGTTAGCTGGCTAAAGGCCAGAATCTACAGTATATAGTCCTCAGCCTCAGCCTCCCAGAGATCATTCTTAGTTTGTCATCAGGCAGTGACTGGATGTTTAAAATGTCGCTCAACCATCAAGTTCATTTGAAGAAGTCGGAATGCGGGGTCCCCGTAGTTCTCTGATTAAGGCTCAGCTTCACTCTGGTGTGCCTGAAAAGACGAGTGCATCAATCTTCCTAAACAGCTGATTTATTGAATGGCTTTACCGCACTTTGGTTTAATCCATCAGCAAGCTGACCTACCATAGCCCCATTTTCTTGATGAGATGAGAGGTTAAAAACAACAAGAAAACTACCCCTACAGCCATGATGCACAAGTCAATATAATAAATGAATGATGAGTTTTCTAATATCAATAATAATTTTGCTTGAGGATTGTTTTCTGTAAATGAAAAACAATGCCATCAATCCATCCATCCATCCACACATGTATCCATCCATCTAATTCTAGACGTCTAATTATTATTAATAACTAGAATTATTAGAATAATCTAATTAACTTATTATATATTATTAATTCTCTCTATCTCTTTCTTTCTCTCTGTCTTTAGGAAAGCAGTGAAGGCGACGTTAGTGCTTCTTCCTCTGCTCGGCATCACATACATGCTGTTCTTCGTCAATCCTGGGGATGATGATATATCGCAGATTGTCTTTATTTATTTCAATTCCTTCCTCCAGTCCTTTCAGGTATGAGACAGTGTGTGTGTGTGTGTGTGTGTGTGTGTGTGTGTGTGTGTGTGTGTGTGTGTGTGTAATGTCCTCTGGGAACTCTGGTTTCTTCCCAGACTCCAGGTACATTCAGTGTAGGCTGATTGGCCTGGAGTTATGGGATGCCTTCCAGCAGGATTCTAGCTCACTCCATTTATATGGTCAGTCATCCTCTCATCCATCTATCTGTCCACTCTTTGATTAACTAATTCATGTATCTATCCACTTTTCTTTCAGTCCATTCCATCCATTTATCTATTCATCCATCCATCTAGCCAATCAATTTGTCTTCTCAATTATTATTCATAAATCTCTGTCCATTCATTCACTCATTCCTTCACTCATTCATTTATCCGTGTATTTCTTCATGTATCTTTGATATTTATGTAATCAATTAGTAATTTGATCAAGAAATAAATTAATAATTTAATCACTTCTCTTGTCAGTCAATCCATTTAGTTTTACATCCATTTAAACATACAAACCGGATTCCAAAAAAGTTGGGACACTAAACAAATTGTGAATAAAAACTGAATGCAATGATGTGGAGATATCAATATTTTATTCAGAATAGAACATAGATGACAGATCAAAAGTTTAATCCGAGAAAATGTATCATTTTAAAGGAAAAATATGTTGATTCCAAATTTCACGGTGTCAACAAATCCCAAAAAAGTTGGGACAAGTAGCAATAAGAGGCTGGAAAAAGTAAATTTGAGCATAACGAAGAGCTGGAAGACCAATTAACAGTAATTAGGTTAATTGGCAACATGATTGGGTATAAAAAGAGCTTCTCAGAGTGGCAGTGTCTCTCAGAAGCCAAGATGGGTAGAGGATCACCAATTCCCACAATGTTGCGCAGAAAGATAGTGGAGCAATATCAGAAAGGTGTTACCCAGCGAAAAATTGTAAAGACTTTGCAGTTACCATCATCAACTGTGTATAATATCATCCGAAGATTCAGAGAATCTGGAACAATCTCTGTGCGTAAGGTTCAAGGGAGTAAAACCATACTGGATGCCCGTGATCTCCGGGGCCTTAAACGACACTGCACCACAAACAGGAATGCTACTGTAAAGGAAATCACAGAATGGGCTCAGGAATACTTCCAGAAACCATTGTCAGTGAACACAATCCACCGTGCCATCCGCCGTCGCCAGCTGAAACTCTACAGTGCAAAGAAGAAGCCATTTCTAAGCAAGATCCACAAGCACAGGCGTTTTCATTGGGCCAGGGATCATTTAAAATGGAGTGTGGCAAAATGGAAGACTGTTCTGTGGTCAGACGAGTCACGATTCGAAGTTCTTGTTGGAAATGTGGGACGCCATGTCATCCGGACCAAAGAGGACAAGGACAACCCAAGTTGTTATCAACGTTCAGTTCAGAAGCCTGCATCTCTGATGGTATGGGGTTGCATGAGTGCGTGTGGCATGGGCAGCTTGCGTGTCTGGAAAGGCACCATCAATGCAGAAAAATATATTCAGGTTCTAGAACAACATCTAGTCATCTCTTTCAGGGAAGACCCTGCATTTTTCAACAAGATAATGCCAGACCACATTCTGCATCAATCACAACATCATGGCTGCGTAGGAGAAGGATCCGGGTACTGAAATGGCCAGTCTGCAGTCCAGATCTTTCCCCTATAGAGAACATTTGGCGCATCATAAAGAGGAAGGTGCGACAAAGAAGGCCCAAGATGATTGAACAGTTAGAGGCCTGTATTAGACAAGAATGGGAGAGCATTCCTATTTCTAAACTTGAGAAACTGGTCTCCTCGGTCCCCAGACGTCTGTTGAGTGTTATAAGAAGACGGGGAGATGCCACACAGTAGTGAAAATGGCCTTGTCCCAACTTTTTTGGGATTTGTTGACACCATGACATTTTGATTCACCATATTTTCCCCTTAAAATTATAAATTTTCTCAGTTTAAACTTTTGTTCCGTGATTTATGTTCTATTCTGAATAAAATATTGACATTTGCCATCTCCACATCATTGCATTCAGTTTTTATTCACAATTTGTTTAGTGTCCCAACTTTTTTGGAATCCGGTTTGTACATAAGTTTGCTTATTCATGCATCAACGTATCCATCAATCCACTCTTCTGTTCATTCATTCATTTTATGATTCATTCAGTCATTCATTCATTCTTACTTCAGTCTATACATCTATCCATCTATCCATTCATATTTACATGTATTTATTTATTCATCCATCCATCCACCCTTATGTTCACCAAGAATCCATCTATCCAGCTATCCAT
The DNA here is from genome assembly GCA_030522415.1 of Channallabes apus. Lineage (NCBI taxonomy): Eukaryota > Metazoa > Chordata > Actinopteri > Siluriformes > Clariidae > Channallabes > Channallabes apus. The sequence continues at coordinate 52,120,568 of CM060108.1, read as the reverse complement.
CCATTCATAAATACATACACACATTTATCCATGCATGTATTCATTTATTAATTCTTCCCATCCATCCATTCATACATCTATCTATTTGTTCATCTTTTTATCCATTCTCTCCATTGATTTTTCTATATGTTGGTCCATATGTCCAGCTAGCCATTCATTAACAAATATAGACATACATGTATTATTCATGTATTTATCTATCATTCAAATTCAATACAATTTTATTTGTATAGCGCTTTTAGCAATTGACATTGCCTCAAAGCAGCTTTACACAATCAAAAGAATTATTTAAGTTTGTATGGAATGTGAATGCATAGGAATCAAAATGGTCAGTTTGTCCCTGGTGAGCAAGCCGAGGGCGACAGTGGCAAGGAAAAACTCTCTGAGATGGTGATAGGAAGAAACCTTGAGAGGAACCAGACTCAACAGGGAAGCCATCCTCATCTGGGTGAAAAATGATCTGCCAGAAGGAAACACAAACATGAGGGCTCCCTGACGTGTAAAGCAAACAATCACCTCACCGTCAACAAACCTGAGTGATCAAATGAGACTGAGGAAGACAGCATCTAAACATACCAGTTCACCATAATACTCTACGTCCATGAGTCCCCCAGATCTGCTCCTTTACCTAAGGCAAATCTATTTATGAAAATGCTTGGCTAAATAAATAGGTTTTTAGCCTAGACTTAAACACTGAAACTGTGTCTGAGTCCCGAACATTAATTGGAAGACTATTCCATCATTTTGGGGCTTTGTAAGAAAAAGCTCTGCCCCCAACTGTAGTTTTCATAATACGCGGTACTGACAAGCAGCCTGCATCCTTTGATCGAAGTAGGCGTGGCAGATCGTAGGACACTAGCAATTCACTCAGATACTGCGGCGTGAGACCATTTAATGCTTTATGTGTCAAGAGTAGTATTTTAAAATCAATGCGAAATTTCACAGGGAGCCAATGTAGTGAAGATAGGATAGGGCTGAACTCACTTCTGGTTCTAGTGAGGACTCTCGCTGCTGCATTCTGGACTAACTGGAGTTTATTTACGCATCTAGCTGAACAACCAGACAGTAAGGCATTGCAGTAGTCCAGCCTAGAGGTGATAAAATCATGAACTAATTTTTCTGCATCGTGTAGCGACAGTATATTTCTTATCTTGGCAATATTTCTGAGGTGAAAGAATGCTATCCTGGTGATATTATCTACATGAGCTTGAGCTTCAAATGAAAGTCTGGAATCTATAATCACACCGAGGTCTTTTACTGTTGCACTTGATGGAACAGAAAGGCCATCTAAAGGTACGGTGTGATCTAAAATCTCACTTCTAGCTGAATGCGGTCCTATGACTAAAACTTCTGTCTTATCAGGATTAAGCAGTAGGAAGTTAATTAGCATCCAATCTCTTATTTCCCGCACACATTGCTCAACTTTAGTCAGCTGGATTTTCTCATCTGATTTTGATGAGACATATAGCTGTGTCGTCGGCATAACAATGAAAACTAATACCATGTTTACGGATTATGTTGCCCAGAGGAAGGATGTAAAGGGAAAATAGCAGTGGGCCTAAAACTGAACCCTGTGGAACACCACACTCCACTAGAGTGCATGCAGAATAGTCACCATTTAAGGCTACATACTGATAACGATCGGTCAAATAGGATCTGAGCCAGGAGAGGGCGGCACCCTACTACATTTTCTAATCTGCGAAGAAGAATAGCATGATCAATGGTGTCAAAAGCTGCACTGAGGTCGAGTAATACAAGCATAGTTACACAACCCTGATCAGAGGCCAATAGGAGGACATTTACTACTTTAACGAGTGCTGTTTCTGTGCTGTGATGAGGCCTAAATCCTGACTGATACAGTTCATGTATGCCATTTCTATGTAGATATGAGCATAGCTGCTCCGCTACTATCTTTTCGAGAATCTTAGAGATAAAGGGGAGGTTTGATATTGGCCTGTAATTAGACAACTGACTGGGGTTGAGGTCAGGTTTCTTAATTATTGGTTTGATAACTGCTAACTTAAAAGATTTTGGAACATAACCAATGCTGAGTGAGGAATTAATTATTCTCAACAGCGGTTCTGTTATTACTGGTACTATCTGTTTAAGAAAATGTGTCTGTATAGGATCTAATATACGTACAGGTTGATGAATTTGCAGAAGAGATGAGTGAAATTAGTTCATTCTCTTCAAGAGGAGTAAAGTATTCTAGATTCTGAGCTGACATAGTTAAACAGCGGCATAAATTGCATTGTCCGGTTTTGAAGCCTCAATTTTATGCCGGATATTTATAATTTTATTATTTAAAAAATTCATGAAGTCCTCACTATTGCATGATGTTGTTGTGGAGATTTCTGCAGTGGTCTTATTTCTGGTTAATTTGGCTACGGTATTAAATTAAAATCTAGGATTATATTTATTTTCTTCTATAAGAGTGGAGAGATACGTTGATCTAGCTACACTAAGAGCTTTCCTATAGTTCAGGATGCTCTCTTTCCATGCTATTTGAAATACTAACAATTTAGTTTGACGCCATTTATGTTCTAATTTCCGAGCGGTCTTTTTTAAAGTGCGCGTGTGATCGTTATACCAGGGAGCGAGTTTCTTATCTCTAATAATTTTTCTTTTAGCTGGAGCTACATTATCTAAGGTACAACGAAATGTCGACTCTAAATATTCAGTCGCCTGATCGAGTTCTGTGGGGTCAGACGGTGAACTAATCGAAGTTGGTAACTCTGGGAGATTACTGATAAAACTCTGTGTGGTAGTTGATGTGAAAGTACGTTTAATACGGTAGCGCGGTGCTGTGCGTACATTATCACTGTGACACACTTGAATGGAGACAAGATAGTGATCTGAGATCATTTCAGACAGTGGAATTGTGAATACATTTTTTATACAGTACTTAATCCGAGAAATATTATTAAATCTAAAGTGTGACCTGCTTTATGAGTGGGTTCTACTATACACTGATTTACGCCTACGGAGTCCAGTATGGACATAAATGCTGTTCTCAGAGGGTCTTCTGGATTCTCAAAATGAATGTTAAAATCTCCAGCAATTAACACTTTGTCTACAGAAACGACCAGGTCTGAGATGAAATCTGCAAATTCACTAAGAACTTCCGAATACGGCCCTGGAGGTCTGTAAATTATAATTAGTGGAATCGACTGAGCTGACTTAATATACTTAAATACACTTATATTACTATAAAGAATTTCGACTGAATTAAATTTGTGTCCGTGTTTTTGTACGATAGACAGATTATCATTATGAATAACTGCGACGCCTCCTCCTCTACCAGTTAACCGAGGCTGGTGTATGTAGCTGTATCCAGGAGGACTAGCTTCATTTAGAGCTACATACTCATCCTGTTTAACCCATGTTTCAGTTAAACAGAGTATATCAAACGCCTGATCTGTGATCATTTCATTAACAATAACTGCTTTTGATGCGAGCGATCTAATATTTAACAATCCTAGCTTCAGATCAGAGGTGCCGGCTGCGCATTCAGTGTGATCCGAGTTTGTGGTCTTTATGTTAATTAAATTATTAAAACAAACTTTCTGAGTCTTTCTACAATTTTCCTTAGCTTGGGGAACAGACGCAGTCTCAATATGGTGAACCCTGAGTGACGACTCTATGCAGCTAGCAGACGGTTGGTTTAGCCTGTCTGTCTGCTCCCTGGCCTGGGCTCTGGATTGTCACCGATTAACTAGACCTCTACTGAGACTATGAGCTATACTACAGGAAATGAGAGCAGCACCTTCCCGAGTGGGATGGACACCGTCCCGCCCTAACAGGCCAGCTTTGCCCTCAAAGGTCTTCCAGTTGTCTATGAAGCCCACTTTATTTTCGGAGCACCACCTGGACATCCAGCGGTTCAGCGACCATAACCTGCTGTAAGCTATGTCGCCACGTCTCATTGGGATGGGACCAGAGCATACTACTTCATCGGACATCGCCTTCGCTAATTTAAACACTTCTGTAAAGTTACTCTAACTAACCTCTGACTGACGAAGGCGTATATTGTTAGCTCCAGCATGTACCACTATCTTAGAGAACCTGTGCTGTCCTAGAGCCCTAAGATTACCTGCTATGTCCGGTGCTCTGGCTCCCGGGATACACCTAACCACTGCCGCTGGCGCCCCTAAAGGTCTAGCTAATGTCATGTGCCTCAGTATAGAGTCTCCTATAACCAGAGCTCTTTCAGGTTTCTCAGCGGGTGCATCACTGAAGAGAGCAAACCTGTTGGACACGTGAAGCCTGTCATCCATCATCCATCCTTCCTTCTGTTTGTTCATTCATCTTTCTGTCCATTCATTCATTCTTGCATCTATCTCACTTCTATCTATCCATCCATTCATATACACGTCTATTCATTCATCCATCTATTCACCTGTCTGTTTATCCATTCACTTATTCATTATTCTGTCTGTCAGCCCATCTGTCCAGCTATCCATCCATTTTTACATCCATCCATTCTTCATTATTCCATTCATGCATTTATCTTTCAGTCCATTGATCCAGCCTGAGATTCCCCTGACTTGTAGTACCACCTGGTGTAGGCCTCAGCCCCTCTGCGACCCTACACAGGCAAAGAGGTGCAGAAAACTGGATGGATGGATGGGTGGATGGATGGATGGATGGATGGATAATCATGGAAAGAAAACGTGGACTGCAGAAGGACAAACTAGTCTAGTATTTGAGGTTACATCACTGATATATTCCTGCAGGAACAGTCCTGATATCTCTGGTTCTTTTTTTTCCTCTTCCTGAACCACATCGTCTGTAGGTTTCAGTCATTTATAGTCAGAATGGTTCTGCTATAATGCCGGGGTTGTGATGTACACCAGTGTACAGAATTAGAAAGTCATGGCGCCCCTGGAAGAGTGTCACACAGACACAGCGCTGATGGTGAGAACGACAACAAAAAACAATGTTGTACATCTGCTCAGATTATAGTGACCTCAGGACTGTTTTCTTTTGGATTCTTTGTGTCTACTAGTGCGAGACGTGTGTGTCAAATGCTTTATTATGAGAATGTTGTGTGTGTGTGTGTGTGTGTGTGTGTGGCTGCTGACACTGGAGAGGAGTGTGCTCAGGATCCTCCAGTTAAATCACCCTGATCGACCTTCTCGTGTTAAAAGTGTGTGTGTGGGAGCTCGGTCATCATCACAGACGTATTAAATCTGCTCCTGTTCCGTATGCGAGAGCGTGAGAGGTCGTTTCAGATAATCGGCGCGGCGAGTTGAAACTCACCCACACACTAATTCACTCTGATTGCGGGAGAGACGTCTGCCTTCATTCTCTATAACAGCAGCTCTGTCTGCGGCTCCAGCTGTAATGTAAACCAGAGTGTCTTTATATTAACGCGCTCGTTCTACAGCGTTACAGTTCCTATAATAACAGCTCGCTCACAGCAGACGCTCCGTATAACAGGATAAACGTCGAGCGGAATCGCTGAAGCCGAAGCTTTCGGGGTTTCTGACATCGGCGGGATGGAGGAGTTCACGCTTCTCTCTGGTTTCTCAGGAACGTGACAAGCTGCGATTATTCCGTCTTATTAACTCCAGGACAAAGAATAAAGAGCGGCTGGCGAGGGAGCGAGTGTGTGTGTGTGTGTGTGTGTGTGTATAGCTGCTGTAACGTAAGTGAGAACAGGGCCTCGCTTGTTTCAGGGATGTTCCTGGACATTAGATGTGTTATTATGATTATTAAAGAAGAAAACATGATTATGAGAAAATAGCTGCAGGATAACACACCATGCTGTTATAGGAGGGACAGAGACGAACTGAGACAACCAGGCATAGACAGAGACAATAGCACAAAGAGAGACACTAGCAGAGACGTTGATGGACAAATATAGACACGGAAAAGACACTGACAGACAGATAGACAGATGGGCAGACAGACGTATAAATAAAGATATAGATTTAGACAGACATGGACAAATACCTGGGGTTTAGTCTTACGAGGTGTCTTTAGTCTTAATACGAGGTGAAAATTATCTGGAGAATTTTGATTTGACATAGAAACCTTATGGTGTGTGTGTGTGTGTGTGTGTTTCTACACAGGGTTTCTTCGTCTCTGTTTTTTACTGCTTCCTCAACGGCGAGGTGAGTCACTCTCTCTCTCACACTCACACACATATACACACACACACACACACACACTCTCACACAGGTGCAGAGTGTCTAATTATTATCTCCAGACAGATAACAAGAATCGAATATTAGCAGAACATGTCGAACATGTCTACAGTAATAATGAGTGTTTTACACACACACACACACACACAACCATGTTAGAAGTTCTGGATAAAAACATGTTAAAACATTGTGCAAATGTTTGTGCCCTGTTCCACCACAGTGTGTGTGTGTGTGTGTGTGTGTGTGTGTGTGTGTGTGTGTGTGTGTGGTGTAAAACCAATATAAAGTCCCATCCAGAGCAACACGTTGAACAGCCATGAAGCACTGGAACACTGTGGAACACTCTCCGTTTCCATGGCGACAACGCTTTACTTTCTAAATCCTCGCTCGGCTCGCGTCGTCACACATTAACGTTTAGGTTTTAGTCACGCTTTGTGTGTGTGTTATTCTAGCTGATCCTCAGAGCCAGTGTGTATGTGTGTGTGTGTGTGTGTGTGTGTGTGTGTGTGTGTGTGTTTGACAGGTACGCTCTGCAGTAAGGAAGCGTTGGCACCGATGGCAGGATAACCACGCCCTGCGTGTCCGGGTTGCCAGGGCGATGTCCATCCCCACATCACCGACTCGCATCAGCTTCCACAGCATTAAACACACCACTGCTGTGTGACTGACACACACACACACACACACACACACACACACACACACACACACAGAACATACTTACAGTTACAGACACCGGAAATAGTAAACACACATTCCGTTACATATACCTGTTATAGACCACACACACACACACACACACACACACACACACTGTTACACACCTGAAACAGAACACACACCCCGTTACATATACCTGTTATAGACCACACACACACACACACACACCGTTACACACCTGGAACAGAACACACACCCCGTTACATATACCTGTTATAGACCACACACACACACACACACACACACTGTTACACACCTGAAACAGAACACACACCCCATTACATATACCTGTTATAGACCACACACACACCGTTACACACCTGGAACAGAACACACACCCCGTTACATATACCTGTTATAGACCACACACACACACACACACACACACACACACACACACCGTTACACACCTGGAACAGAACACACACCCCGTTACATATACCTGTTATAGACCACACACACACACACACACACACTGTTACACACCTGGAACAGAACACACACCCCGTTACATATACCTGTTATAGACCACACACACACACACTGTTACACACCTGAAACAGAACACACACCCCGTTACATATACCTGTTATAGACCACACACACACACACACACACAGTTACACACCTGAAACAGAACACACACCCCGTTACATATACTGTACCTGTTATAGACCACACACACACACACCGTTACACACCTGGAACAGAACACACACCCCGTTACATATACCTGTTATAGACCACACACACACACACACACTGTTACACACCTGAAACAGAACACACACCCCGTTACATATACTGTACCTGTTATAGACCACACACACACACACCGTTACACACCTGGAACAGAACACACACCCCGTTACATATACCTGTTATAGACCACACACACACACACACACACACACTGTTACACACCTGAAACAGAACACACACCCCATTACATATACCTGTTATAGACCACACACACACACACACATTGTTACACACCTGGAACAGAACACACACCCCGTTACATATACCTGTTATAGACCACACACACACACACTGTTACACACCTGAAACAGAACACACACCCCGTTACATATACCTGTTATAGACCACACACACACACACACACTGTTACACACCTGAAACAGAACACACACCCCGTTACATATACTGTACCTGTTATAGACCACACACACACACACACACACTGTTACACACCTGGAACAGAACACACACCCCGTTACATATACCTGTTATAGACCACACACACACACACACACACACACTGTTACACACCTGAAACAGAACACACACCCCATTACATATACCTGTTATAGACCACACACACACACACACACACACTGTTACACACCTGGAACAGAACACACACCCCGTTACATATACCTGTTATAGACCACACACACACACACACACACACACTGTTACACACCTGAAACAGAACACACACCCCATTACATATACCTGTTATAGACCACACACACACACACACACTGTTACACACCTGAAACAGAACACACACCCCATTACATATACCTGTTATAGACCACACACACACACACACACACACACTGTTACACACCTGGAACAGAACACACACCCCGTTACATATACCTGTTATAGACCACACACACACACACACACTGTTACACACCTGGAACAGAACACACACCCTGTTACATATACCTGTTATAGACCACACACACACACACACACACACACACTGTTACACACCTGAAACAGAACACACACCCCATTACATATACCTGTTATAGACCACACACACACACACACACACACACTGTTACACACCTGGAACAGAACACACACCCCGTTACATATACCTGTTATAGACCTGGAACAGATAAAGGACACCATTACACACCTGCACGAGCTGACCGACACCTATAACAGGTAACACACACCCTCACACACACCTTGAACAGGCCCATTGATCACCTGGAGGTTGTGTGACTCTGTGATCATCAGCTCTGATCTCTGTGTGTTTGTGAATATTCCTGATCAAGGACTCTGTTGTTGTTGTTGTTGTTGTTGTTTATCTTCTGTCATTTTGTGTAATTGTTCAAATGTAAATATAAAACATGCAGTATATACAATTGTAAATATACATTTTTTTTTAACTTCTTGTCTTCAGTCTGTTTTTATACTGATCAGATATTTACACTACACTGTTTATCTACACTGTTTATCTACACTGTTTATCTACATTGTTTATCTACACTGTTTATCTACACTGTTTATCAGGCAGAATATTATAATAAGCTTTACTCAGATTATCTCGTCTCACTAGAACTGACTGGGCCTGGAGGTGGTTTCTCTCAATAACTCTCTCAATTCCACACCGTGCTTCTCCTTTAGTCTCCTCTCTCCGTCTCTCTCTCTCCGTCTCTCTCTCCGTCTCTCTGTCTCTCTCTCTCCGTCTCTCTCTCCGTCTCTCTCTCGTCTCTCTCTCTCGTCTCTCTCTCCGTCTCTCTCTCCATCTCTCTGTCTCTCTCTCTCTCCGTCTCTCTCTCCATCTCTCTGTCTCTCTCTCTGTCTCTCTCTCCGTCTCTCTCTCTGTTTTCTCTCCGTCTCTCTCTCTGTTTTCTCTCCCTCTCCGTCTCTCTCTCTCTCCGTCTCTCTCTCCGTCTCTCTCTCCGTCTCTCTCTCTCTCCGTCTCTCTCTCCGTCTCTCTCTCCGTCTCTCTCTCTCTCGCCTCTCTCTCTCTCTCCGTCTCTCTCTCTCTCCATCTCTCTCTCTCTCCATCTCTCTCTCTCTGTCTCTGACTCCATCTCTCTCTCTGTCTCTGACTCCGTCTCTCTCCGTCTCTCTCTCCGTCTCTCTCTCCGTCTCTCTCTCCGTCTCTTTCCCTCTCTCTCTGTCTCTGTGTCCCTTTCTCTCTCTCTCTCCATCTCTGTCTCTGTGTTTCTCTTTCCATCTCTCTGTCTCTCTCTCCATCTCTTTCTTTCTCTCTGTCTCCGTCTCTTTGTCTCTCTCTCTCTCTCTCTCTCTCTCCATCTCTCTGTCTCTGTGTCTCTCTCTGTCTCTTTCTCTCTCTCTCCGTCTCTCTCTCTCTCTCTGTCTCTCTCTCTGTCTCTCTCTCTGTCTCTCTGTGTCCCTTTCTCTCTCTCTCTCCGTCTCTGTCTTTCTCTTTCCATCTCTCTGTCTCTCTCTCCGTCTCTTTGTCTCTCTCTCTCTCCATCTCTCTGTGTCTCTTTCTCTCTCTCTCTCCATCTCTTTGTCTCTCTTTCTCTTTCTCTGGTACTTTTTATTCAGCTGCCATTGTGAAGTAATTCTTTACTCTTTACTGTAAGATATTTCTATTGTAAGCGGTCATTCCTCTTTCCATTATGCATTTTAAAAGGAAGTTGTTGATGCCCTGGCAACATCGCCACCTGCTGGCTATTATACCTAACAGTTTAAAATCTATCTCTGTAAGTTTCTCTCTCTCTAATTTTCTGAAAATCTCCTCTGTTTAAGCAACTTGTCTCACATTCCTCTGAATAGTCCTGCTCTCTAAACCAAATGTGTACTCATTAAACGACTTCCCTGGTTCCTCACATGTTCTCTCACCTACATTCTAATCTTCTCTGGAGTCTTGTCTGTGACACTTCATGCTTCTCCTTGTCCCTTACCCTCAGTCGAGCTTCAGGTTAGTCTTCACTGGGTTAAGAGATTCAGGTTAATCAGGAATCTGTAAGAACAAAAAGTATCATTTTAATTCATCAGATATAATTAACCAACATTCCGTACATTCCACAGATTTCCCCAAAAGGTTACTAGTTTGATATTTTAATAGCGGGATATTCTAACACCACACCAGGGCAGGTTTAGTCTCATATCCTCGACTGAAACAGAGTCAGGATTGAAGTGACTCTTATTCTGAAGTAAGATCAGTATCAGCACTTGAGGCGTGGAAAATGAGACCTCGACACTTATAGTAAGCTCTGTTGAGAAAAAGCATTATCCAGGGGAACAAATCAGAACGTGTTACGAGTCCTTGTAATGACTTTGATGTACTTTCCCCGCGAGGACAATCTCCCTGGAGGCTCAGAATGTAAGGAAGTGGGACAGAAGGTTAAGCAAGACCAGTTCTACGCTTCACATGTGAGCTTACGATAATAATCATGATGACGATGGTGTTAGTAACTGAGTAACAAACTGACATCTAGGAAGAAGAAGCATACACTATATTGCCAAAAGGATTCACTCCCCCATCCAAATAATTGAATTCCTGTGTTCTAATCACTTCCATGATTACAGGTGTATAAAATCAAGCCCCTAGGCCTGCAGACTGCTTCTACACACATCTGTGAAGGACTTGGTCGCACTTATGAGCTCAGTGAGTTCCAGCGTGGTACCCTGATAGGACACCACCTGTGCAATAAGTCCAGTCGTGAAATTTCCTCACTACTCAATATTCCACAGTCAACTGTTAGTGGTATTGTAACAAAAGTGGATGCGATTGGGAACAACAGCAACTCAGCCACAAAGTGTTAGGCCAAAATCACAGAGCGAGGTCAGCGAATGCTGAGACTCATAGTGCCAGAGGTCAGCAACTTTCTGCAGAGTCAGAAACTACTTTCAGATAAGCTTAAACACTTGGAACAATTGGATCTGTGGCAGCTTCCTCAGTCTGCCCATGCTCTGTAGCTCCAATAAACATGACAATACACACCGTGATGCCATGTTAAGCTCATTGCCACCCACCCCTCTTTCCTAGCTTACCACAGTTCCCTGGTTACTGGACCCTTTGCAGTTTCTGCACCAAAACCATATAGAGGTGGATGATGCAGTAATTAACCTGTTGCATACAGCTTACTCAATCCTGGACCATGGTGACGATTGTTTATTTGATAGTAGTTTTGACATGTTTTAAAATGAGCTCCAGTTGTTTGACTGCTTTATGAACACAGTCCAATCACCTAGATGCGGGACTCTGCATGAAGTTATCCTAATTACACTGCTCCAATCACAACTGTTTCAAATGCCTGTAATAGAGCTGTACAAGACTCTCATAATCTAAATGGGATCCAAGAAAATTCAGAAGTAATGGGAGCAGGGTAATGAGTGGATAAATTTGCTGCTGTCAAGCACCTGAACAATTAATGGTTGACTTAAAGATGTGAGGGCAATCTTGAATTGGGAAGACATGGAGGAAAAGACGAAGAAGTTTTGATCTTCCTTTGGAGTCCACTAAGGCATGCGTGACATAAGACTGATTCTCTATGGTTTAGGAAGCTGATTACAATCCTCTTGTTGGAACCATTTCCAGGTGTTGATGAGGGTCACTAATTTATTGAATGGCTGCAGGTCAGATGGGAGCTCTCGAGCTGCTAGCTCATCCAGGCTGTTGAATCTGCTGAAATGTGGGTGCTCACCCCAGCCACAAGAGGGAGTCAGAGTCTGTAAGTCGATGGCATAATCGGAGATGGAGTGGGATCCCTGGTGTAGCTTGAGTATGAGTATCTGATTGCCCATAAATTAACGATCAAAAAAAGTCGTTAGTTCGTCAGTGATTTATTTTTTTTACACGTGAAGCAGCAGGAAATGTGATCAGTCTCTCAAAAGGCTCTCCCAGAACAGGGATAGGTTTAAGTGGAGCAGGGGGAATAACCTGGTTAGGTTTCCCTGCAATTTGACAAACATGACATGACAGACAGTACTTAGCAACATCAGACTTCATGGTAGGCCAAAAGAAATGATTTAAAATGCGGAGGTGGGTCTTCCTTACACCAAGGTGACCAGCGAGATCATGGTCATGGGCAATACGCAAAACTTGTGTTCTATATGGTTTTGGAACCACAACCTGGAAAACAGCCTTTGACTCATGCTTAACATCAGAGGGTGACCACTTTCGTATTAAAACATCATTGTCAAAGAAGTATGCCATTGAGTGTTGAGGTAACTCCGCACTATCTACAGCTGCAGCAATACAACGAGAGAGAGACGTGTCGAATTTCTGAGCGACAACGAGCTGCTCTCGCCCAACACCCCATGTAGCGACATCATCTTGTACGGTGGAGTCTTTATCCTCCGGAGAAACATATGGACTGGCAGACATATTCTCGTCTTCAAATACTGGATAATTGTTACGCAATATAAGAGAAACTCCTTTAATTGGCAACTGAGGACGAACTGCAACCTTAACAAAGCCAGACACGATATCACAGTTAAGATAAATCATATGTAACGGAGCTTTCACAACTCCAAGTTCAATTCCCTGAACTAAAACATCTGCACCACAACTAGACTGGTCAGATAAAGGCAAGACACCTTCCAAAATAAATGACTGAGCAGCGCCGGTGTCTCTCAGAATACGAAGTGGCGTAGGCTCAGAATCTGCATCCGAAAGTGAAACCATTCCATCCAAGATAAATGGATTAAACGCAGCGTCCACTGACGAAAGCGAAGTTGAACTTTCTGCTGGCTGCGGTGGTACATTAACTAAAGCCACACTCTTAGTGTTCTGTGCTTTACGACGGTTCTTACGAGATAACGTAGGACAGGTAGCGATGAAATGTCCAGATTCATGACAATAGAAACATTCACGGGAATCACTACCATTCTTAGACGCACTAGCGGAAACTTTAGGGCTACGATTTGCCATATCACGGCGCGGAGGCGAAAACACAGTTTTGTGAGTGAGCACAAACTCTTCAGCCAAAACGGCAGCATCAGCAAGCAATGAGACTTTTTGTTCATTTAAATAAACAACTATTTTGTCAGAAATACAGTCTTTGAACTCTTCTAAAAGTATCAATTCTTTTAACTGGTCAAAGGTGGTGACTTTACTGGCTGCCCACCACTTGTCAAACAAAGCGTATTTTTCACGGCGAATTCTACAAATGTTTGGCTGGCGGATTTGGCATGTTTTCTAAACTTCTGGCGATAAGCTTCGGGGACAAGTTCATATGCCCGTAACACAGCTGACTTAACAGTTTCATAATCAATACTTTGTTCAAGTGTTAAGGCAGAACACACTTCCTGAGCTTTACCCACAAACTTGCACTGTAAAAGTAAGGACCAAATACTCCTAGGCCACTGCAGAGTGGCAGCGATACACTCAAACACCGGGAAATAAGTATCCACCTCACTTTCTCTGAACATAGGCACCAAAGCAATGTGCTTACTTACATCAAATCCAGAACTAACTGACGGGATGGGTCCTAGCACAGGTGACGACTCAGATGCAGGCACAGGCGAGCATGCGCGAACAGGTACAGGAGACACAGATGCACTGGTGGGCCCAAACCTTGAGGCCAACTCCAGCTCCTTCAGCCTTATCTCCTTCAGCCTCATCTCCTTCTTAGTTTCCAGCTCCAGTGTTTGGAACTGTAGCTGCTGAGCTTTGTACTGCTGCCGACTTAACTCCAAGTCCAGCTGTTTTAATTGCAACGCAATCATGGGTTCCTCTAATGGTGAGCTTCCTACAGCGGGATCTATGCGTGCGGGATCTATGCGTGCGGGATCCTTGGGCCTGGCGCCAGCCTCCGCTTCAGCCAAATCCTCTGGATCACCTGAGTGAGTTGCAACACCCGCCTCGGGATGCTCACAAATAATGCGCTATTCAAACAGCTCAACGTACAGCAGCTTCTTAATATCGCGCTTAGTAGCACTCCGTGACACTGAAATCTGATAGAAATCAGCGAGCAACAATAGGTCATCCTTACGGCACTTCTCAAACTGCTCTACCGTGAGGCAAATGGTAAACTTGTCCAAGCTAAACTTTGTAGCCATATCAAAGAAGAACAAACACTCCCCTACCACAAAGACAAATGCCGCCAGACAAACACAGGTACACTGAAACAAACGGGACGGAGCGAGGAAAAGCAACGGACGAGCCCCCAATTCCGTTACGCCCCGGTCTAGGTCGGGCCGTAACAGGAGTGAAAAAAAAAGAAAGAAGGGGGTGAGACCAAAAGTGCGTTTGCTTAGTGTTTATTTACAAAATGTGAATAATCAAATACCCAAAGGTGGCTGTAAGCTTCAGAAGCCGACAAGGCCAAAACAATAAACAAAATTATCTCTATCTAATACCAAAGTGACAACTAACCTGCACCAAAAATAAAGAAACAGAAATACAAAGTTCTTCCCTCAACTCCCTAACTAACCACAAACCAAGAAAAACAAAGTGCAAACAAAATGGCGTCGACTCCTTACTAAGCCACTCAATAACTAATTAAATACAAATATATACAAAAGTATCTACAACCAAACCAACAAAAACAAAGAGGGTAAACACAAAAGCCTAGTCAAAACAAGCAAAATGGTCATACACGGAATAGGCAATCGAAAACCAAGCATTTATCAAAAAGGGGAAAATCTAAGAGTAGTCAGAAACATAGCGAAAGGGTCATACACAAAGTAACATTTAGGATCAAGCATAAGATAAGCAGTAAGCAAAAACACGGTCTGTAGCATGGTGGTCTGAAGGCCTTAAGTAGCCCTCTGAGTGTCCTGGAGAACCAATCAGCTGGGAGGAGGCGGGACCAACAAAGGACAGGCAGAGCAGCAGCCAATAGATTTACAGGCACACTGAAGAGGGTGGAACCTGAAACAAGGGGAGACACACCCTATCCCGCCACCAGCAGAGACATAGAGACAAAGCCAGCATAACCAGACACACCAAAAACAAATAAATCCAATATTGTAACACCATCTTCTAAGTAGATAGAATCATCCCCAGACACCAGACGCATCCCAAAGAGACACACGGGGCATCCATGCGATGAGACCTCCAACCAGAAACAGGGCACCAGGATGGATCAGACAGGTCCGGAGGGCAGAGGGAGTCTGGATCACTGGCAGCTCAGGAACGACATGTGTAGCTCGACAGAGAGAGAGAGAGAAAGAGTGAAAGGGGGAGACAGGGGGAGAGAGGAAAGAGAAAGAGGGGGAGGAAGAGAAGAGGAGGAGAGATTGCAATTAGGTATGGTCACAGTCACATAATGTATAATGTGAATGTATATTTACTGTAGAGTGCAAGCAGGCACTACTAATTATGGCAGGACTAATTATGACAGCATAACTAAAAGAGAGGAGCCAGAAGGAAACACAAACATGAGGGCTCCCTGAGATGTAAAGCAAACAATCACCTCACCGTCAACAAACCTGAGTGATCAAATGAGACTGAGGAAGACAGCATCTAAACATACCAGTTCACCATAATACTCTAAGTCCATGAGTCCCCCAGATCTGCTCCTTTACCTTATGGCAAATCTATTTATAAAAATGCTTGGCTAAATAAATAGGTTTTGAGCCTAGACTTAAACACTGAGACTGTGTCTGAGTCCCGAACACTATTTGGAAGATTATTCCATAATTTTGGGGCTTTGTAAGAAAAAGCTCTGCCCCCAGCTGTAGTTTTCATAATACGCGGTATTGACAAGCAGCCTGCATCCTTTGACCGAAGTAGGCGTGGCGGATCGTAAGACACTAGCAGTTCGCTCAGATACTGCAGCGCGAGACCATTTAATGCTTTATATGTCAAGAGTAGTATTTTAAAATCAATGCGAGATTTCACAGGGAGCCAATGTAGTGAAGATAGGATAGGGGTGATGTGCTCATATCTTCTGGTTCTAGTGAGGACTCTCGCTGCTGCATTCTGGACTAGCTGAAGCTTGTTTATGCACCTAACTGAACAACCAGACAGTAAGGCATTACAATAGTCCAACCTAGAAGTGATAAAAGCATGAACGAGTTTTTCTGCATCGTTTAGCGACAAAATATTTCTTATCTTGGCAATATTTCTGAGGTGAAAGAATGCTATCCTGGTGATATTATCTACATGAGCTTCAAATGAAAGTCTGGAATCTATAATCACGCCGACATCTTTTACTGTTGCACTTGATGGAACAGAAAGGCCATCTAAAGTTACGGTGTGATCTATGATTTTACTTCTAGCTGTATGCGGTCCTATTACTAGAACTTCTGTCTTATCCGGATTAAGCAGAAGAAAGTTAATTAGCATCCAATTTCTTATGTCCTGCACACATTGCTCAACTTTAGTAAGCTGGTTTTTCTCATCAGGTTTTGTTGAGACGTATAGCTGTGTATCGTCAGCATAACAATGAAAACTAATACCATGCTTACGGATTATGTTGCCCAGAGGAAGCATGTAAAGGGAAAAAAGCAGTGGGCCTAAAACTGAATCCTGCGGAACACCAAACTCCACTAGAGAACATGCAGAATAATCACCATTTAAGTCTACATACTGATAACGATGGGTCAAATACGATCTGAGCCAGGAGAAGGCTGTACCCTTAATTCCTACTACAATCATAGTAGGCAGTGTAGGGAGGAATAGTTCATGACCAAAAGAATGCACTGGAAGGAGCGATGTCAGAGTCTCTGTGATGGCTTGGAGTGTGGTGGTAATCTGGCAGATCTCATGCCCCCTCAGACGAGTACCCCATGCAGGCTCCTTATTTGGCCTGATTATACTACAGATGTGGCCATTAAGAATGAACGTCTCAAGGAATGGGATCTCAGCCAGCTGTGACATTCTCAGGCATATGATGTACATTACATGTAGAATGCAGTTGTTTTTCAATTTCAGGTATAGCGTGTCTGCTGAAGCTGCTAATTTGTTAATCTCTCTTAGATGCCTGTCAGCGAGCAACAGAGCTCATGACCATGTCAACCTCAAACTGTAAATACTGATATGGATTTATTATTCAACAACTTCTCTCCTTTTTTTTGTATCAATAATGATTCTTCTTTGACTGCACTTTCTCCATTCATAATAATAATTCTTATTATTATTTGTAGTAGTATTAGTAGTTCTATGAATTTATTATAATTATTATCATCATCTTTGGTTTTGCTATGAATATTAAAATGCTACATGATTTAACTCAATGCAAATATGTTAATGTCATTGTAAATATTGACATAACATGAACAAAGTGGAGCCAGCTTTGCCAATCTTTTTTTTTCTCTTTGCAAGTGGTTTTATAAATGAACTGATATTGTGGCAACCCAGACAAGAAAGATGATTTACGTCAACATATATAGATATATATAGATAAATAAATATATATTTTTGCATGCCCATGCACCCAACAGAAAAAGAAAAAAAACTGCTTGAATGGAGAAACAAAGTTCATTAATGGCCATTAATGTAACGTTATGATGTAGATAACATGTCATTATTGGATGGAACACTGTGGTGCCCCACAACAGGGTTTGACATTAACTTTTTTGCTGACTGGCCAATGTGGCTAGTGGATTTCCGGAGTCACTCGCCATTCAGCCTTTTTACTCGTCACAATTTTGTCACCAGAAAATGGCAGTTTTTTATTCACCATGATACATTAATGTTTGTTATATCTAGATTTACTTATAAATGACAGCATACACTGTATCACTATAGTAGTAGTCAAGTATTCAGTACTGTTAAGATCCCAATATAAAAACATGCAAACATGAACAGTATATTCTGCTTATTGTACTTAAATTCAAGCCTCTTACCACATGACATTGAAAAATAACAGATTCAGTCCAACTGAACTCATTCTGATATTAAAAGTACAGCAATTCAGAACATTTATCATTTTACTGTGTTGTGTACTATTCATTCATTCATTCATTCATTCATTTTCTATACCGCTTAATCCTGTGTTCAGGGTCGCGGGGGACCTGGAGCCTATCCCAGGAGACTTCGGGCACTAGGCGGGGTACACCCTGGACAGGGTGCCAGTCCATCGCAGGGCACACACACATACACACACTCACACACTACGGGCAATTTAGGAACGCCAATTAGCCTAACCTGCATATCTTTGGACTATGGGAGGAAACCGGAGTACCCGGAGGAAACCCACCAAGCACGGGGAGAACATGCAAACTCCATGCACACAGAGACGGGAATCGAGCCTGGCCGGGGAATCGAACCCAGACCCTGGAGGTGCAAGGCGACAGTGCTAACCACTACACCACCGTGCCGCCATGTTGTGTACTATTATCAGGTATTATTATTCATTATGTATTATTATATCAGAATTCTGAGTTAGGACAATGGACTCTGGTCTATCTTGTAGTGTTGACTCTTTATAGTGGGAGGTAATTCAATCAATTGATGAATTTTCTATCATACAACATGAAATCTAAATAGATCTTAATAGTGATTACTTTTTTATATAATCAGTAAATAACCTGAGAAAGGGGCAAACATTCTCATCCTGTTGAGAAGCAATAGCCCTTTAAGGAAATGATACACACACACACACCAAACAGGAAGTAAATGTCTGTGTGTGTGTGTGTGTGTGTGTGTGTGTGTGTGTGTGTGTGTGTGTGTGGGTGTGTGTGTGTGTGTGTGTGTGTGTGTGTTAGTGATGCGTGGTAACCCGCGGCCCCCAGCTTATCGGGTTGGGGCGGGTAAAGAAACTGTCACTTTATTTGCGGGGCGGTTTGGGGCGGGTCTTTAAAAACAAAATTAAATACAAAATCCATGTATGTTGCATACAATTCCCTATAGCCTATATTAAATATTTGGAAATATCTATTTTGATATTTTATTAAGTTCTTTGATAAGGTTACGTCACGTGACAAGTCGCGAAAGCGCCAGGCAGCTACCGCCGCCAGTCACAACAAAAACAAAGAAATATAAGTGAAGATTGAAGACGAGGTGCGGGAGAAACTGAGGTCGGGAATTTACATTATTAAAAGAAAAAAGGTCAGGCTGCTACATGATTCAAGATTCAAGATTCAAGATTCAAAGAACTTTATTAATCCCAAAGGGAAATTGCTTATGCTCGGTTACAGGTGCTCACAGTTGTTAACTAAGGAAGGTGGGGAAAAAAAAAAAAAAAAAAAAAAAAAATGGGTAAGTATTAGTGTCCTGTTGTATACCAGTCAGTGAAAAAATCCACATACATGTGTGTATGAGTTACAGCGAAGAGTTGTAAAGTTTTATGGCCGTTGGGAGAAAGGATTTCCTGTGACGCTCAGTGGAACACTTGATAGTAATCAGTCTCTGGCTGAAACTGCTCCTCTGTTCAGCCAAAACACTGTATAGCGGGTGAGAAGGATTGTTCACAATGGATTGTACTTTGGACAGAATCCTCCTCTTTGCTACTACATCCACCGAGTCAAGCTCCATGCCTAGCACAGATCCGGCCTTTTTAATTGACTTGTCCAGTTTGTTCTTATCAGACACCTTAATGTTACCACCCCAACAGACCACAGCGTAAAAAATGACACTCGCCACAACGGTCTCATAGAACATCTGTAGAATGGTATTACAGACATTAAAAGACCTGAGCCTTCGAAGAAAGTACAATCGACTCTGACCTTTCTTGTAGAGTGCCGTTGTGTTGAGTGACCAGTCAAGTTTGTTGTCCAGATAAACTCCCAGATATTTGTAATCGGAGACAATGTCCACTATCTCCCCCTTGACAGATATAGGAGTCACAGGGGTCTTGTTTCTCCTAAAGTCTACCACCATCTCCTTTGTTTTCCTGATGTTGAGTTGTAGGTGATTACGCTCACACCAGGAAACGAAGTCATCCACAACAGACTGGTACTCCGAGGTGTCACCCTCCTCTATACACCCAACAACCACAGAGTCGTCAGAGAACTTCTGCAGGTGGCATGACTCTGAGTTATATCTAAAGTCAGATGTATAGAGGGTGAAAAGAAACGGAGACAGTACCGTCCCCTGGGGAGCTCCAGTGCTGCAGATCAAAGTCTCTGACACACAGTTCTTTAGTCGGACATACTGGGGGCGACAGGTCAGGTAGTCCATGATCCAGGAAACCAAGCGGGTGTCAATGTTTATGTTCCTTAATTTCTCCCCCAGTACTGCTGGTTGGATGGTGTTGAAGGCACTGGAGAAGTCAAAGAACATCATCCTTACGGAGGTCCTAGGCTTGTCAAGGTGAGAGTAGGTGCGATGTAGCAGGTGTATTATGGCGTCATCAACACCCATGAACGGCTGATAGGCAAACTGAAGAGGGTCCAGAGAGGACTTCACCAGGGGACGAAGTGTATCCAGGATCAGTCTCTCAAACACCTTCATAATATGCGATGTTAAAGCCACCGGCCTGTAGTCGTTCTGGGCACAGGGACGTGGTGTTTTGGGTACCGGCACAATGCATGATGTTTTCCACAGTGCAGGGACTTTCTGAAGAGACAGACTCAGGCTAAAGAGGTACTGGAGGACACCACATAGTTGGGGAGCACAGGATTTCAGGACTCTCGGATTGATCTTATCCGGACCTACAGCTTTTGTAGGGCTGATCTTACTCAGGCCATGTTTAACCTGATCCACTGAGATGTTGATTGCTGGGAGTGCAGGAGTAGTGACTGTGACTGTTCTCTGTGTAGGGGAGGACATAGGAGCAGGAATGTGTGGATTTGGGTTGAAGTCGGGGGGAGTGTGAGACATAGGGACATCAAATCTATTGAAGAAAGTGTTGAGGTCGTTTGCACGTTCCCTATTCCCCTCAATAGCCTGGCCGCTTGTCTTATAGCCAGTGATACTCCTCATGCCCCTCCACACCTCTCTCGTGTTGTTTTGCTTCAGCCTTTGTTCTAGTTTTCTCCTGTATGCCTCTTTCCCCTCCTTGATTTTCCCGGTTAGCATTTTTTGAGCCTTCTTCACTGCTTCCTTATCACCAGACCTAAAGGCACTTTTTTTTTCATTTAAACACGCTTTAATGTCTTTGGTGACCCAGGGTTTGTTGTTGGGGAAACAGCGAATATCTCTCATCGGTACACAGGTGTCAACACAGAAGTTAATGTACTCCGTGATGCAGTCCGTCATTCCATCAATGTCCTCTCCATATGATGCACTGAGAACCTCCCAGTCTGTAGCCTCGAAACAATCCTGTAACGTAGCAGTGGCACCTTCTGTCCATCTTCTTACACTCCTCACATTAGCAGGCTGTCTCTGAACTAGTGGTTTGTATGTGGGCATGAGGTGGACTAGGTTGTGATCCGACCTCCCCAGGGGGGGAAGTGCTGCAGCACTGTAAGCACCTTTGACATTAGCATACAGCAGGTCTAGTGTCTTCTCCCCCCTAGTGTGACAATCCACGTACTGGGTGAAAGTGGGAATAGTCTTGTTCAGTGATGTGTGATTGAAATCACCGGAGATCAGGAGAAAGGCATCAGGGTGTCGAGTCTGGAGTTTGGCAGTTACAGAGTGAATGACGTCACACGCGGCAGCGGCATTCGCGGATGGAGGAATGTACACAGCAGTTATTATCACATGTGAGAATTCTCTTGGTAAATAATATGGGCGAAGTCCGACAGCCAACAGTTCAATATCTGGACTACAAACGCGCTCCTTAACAGTCACATGACCGGGGTTACACCACATGTTGTTGATGTAAACAGCCAGCCCCCCTCCTTTCCTCTTACCGCTCTCTCTCCTCGTCCTGTCGCTCCGAATCGCGCTGAAGCCGTCCAGTGTAATATTAGAGTCTGGCACATCACTATGTAACCAAGTCTCAGTAAAACACATCAGACTGCACTCGCGGAAGATGTTTTCAGTCTTTAACAAAGCTGTCAACTCGTCCATCTTATTGTCCAGAGATCTCACGTTGCCCATGATAAGAGACGGGACATACGGCTTGTACTTTCTCATCCTTTCCTTATGCGCCGCGCGTTTCTCTTCCTCTTTGGCTCCTCTGCGCCGCTTCCTTCCACCTCTGCATCCTCTTATCGTCCTCCTCCGTATCTCATCCGGAATGTTTAGAGTCCTATACAGAGTCGGATCTCTGATGCCGGCCGGCTTCAGTGCGATCAGCTGTTCCCTGTTGTAAACAAAGGAGCCGCCTCCTTGCTGTTGCGCGCTGATCACCCGGAGCGCCGAGAGTGTAATTAAAATTGCGTAACTGAGAACAAGAACACTTTCAAAACGCATGGTTTGAAAGGGCGACCTTACTTGTTAAATACAGAATAAAGTTATAAATAAATAAGAGAAGGAAAGTATAATAAAAAGTAAAAAACACACGAGAATTCCGAGAGCAACTGCACCAAGCTGCTGCACGCTCGCGCATGCGCAGAAGGTAATTACATCTAATGTTTAAGAGTCCAAAGTATGTTTATTTAACGGTCGCAGGTGCGGGGTGGGACGGGTTGTAAAAATAGATACAGTGGTGCGGGGCGGGCTGGGGCGGGCCAAATAATTTCATAAAAGCAGGACCCGCAGGGTGGTACAAAACCCGACCCGCGCATCACTAGTGTGTGTGTGTGTGTGTGTGTGTGTGTGTGTGTGTGTGTGTGTGTGTGTGTGTGTGTGTGTGTGTGCGCAATGCATGTGTGAGCATGTGTAGAGAGAGAAATGTCCTCATTACTTTTATGCGCGTAATATTACGTTGCAATGCGTTTATTATATCGGATGACTTTAGAGAAAACTACAACAAAAATATATTGTCATACCAAAGAATAAACTACCCGCCAAAGTGGCTAGTGAGACTAAAGTTATTACCCACCACAGCCGAATTTTACCCGCATTTGGCGGGTGGGCGGGTGCCAATGTCAAACCCTGACACACAAGTAAGGGGAGACTAAAATTTGTCAGATCTCTGGGGTCAATCTTGGGCTTTTGCAGTGGAGGCTGAACAACAGCATGTTTAAAAGCATCAGGAACAATTCCAATTTCAAGACTATCTAAGGGTTATTCCCATCCTCAAGAAACCCTGCCTGGACCCAACAGAAGTAAATATATGAGTGAGCGTGCAGCAGTTTGGTGCAGTTGCTCTCCAGGTTTTTGTGTGTTTTTCTTGTGTTTAATACTTTTCCTCTTTTATCTATTTTATAACTTTATGTTTTACTAAGTCAGTACAGTCTGCCAATTCAAACCATGCATTTTGAAAGTGTTCTATTCTATTTTACTTCTATTTAATGTTATTTTTCTTTGAATTTTTACATTTCTATTTATTTAATTTTATATGGGTTTCCTCCGGGTACTCCGGTTTCCTCCCACAATCCAAAGACATGTAGGTTAGGTTAATTGACATTCCAAATTGCCCGTGGTGTGTGAATGAGTGTGTGTATGTGTGTGTGTGCTCTGCGATGGATTGGCACCCTGTCCAGGGTGTACCCCGCCTTGTGCCCTAAGTTTCCTGGGATAGGCTCCAGGCCCCTGCGACCCTGTATATAAGGATAAGGCGGTACAGAAAATGAATGAATGAATATATATATATATATATATATATATATATATATATATATATATATACAGTATATATATACAGTATATATATATATATATATATATATATATATATATATATATATATATATATATATATATATATATATATTTATTTATTTATTTATTATTAATTTATTATTTTTCCACCTAACTTAACTTTTCCTTGCTTCCCGGTAAATTAATCTGAGCAACTGTATATCCAAGAGCAATTTCCCTCTGGGATTAATAAAGTTCTTTGAATCTTGAATCTTAACAACTATCACCACGGTATCACTTCTCTCTTTTATTTCCAAAATTCTTGAAAGGACTGTTTATCACCAAATGTCTCTTTATCTCTCACAGAATCAATTGATGAATTTTCTATCATTTAACATGAAATCTAAATAGATTTTAATAGTGATTACTTTTTTTTATATATAATCAGTAAATAACCAGCGAAAGGGGCAAACGTTCTCATCCTGGTGAGATGATACCAACCAATCTGGATTCAAAGTGGCACATTCCACAGAGACTGCCCTTCTGTCAGTCACTGAGAAGCTCCATGCTAGATCTGCTAAACTGTCATCTGTCCTCATCCTCCCGGACTTGTCTGCCGCATTTGACACAGTTGACCACACGATTCTATTATCTATTCTTACAAGCCTTGGAATTTGTGGAACAGCATTTGCTTCTTACCTAGAAGATAGGTTGTATGAGGTAACATGGAGGGCATCTACATCTGCCCCACGCACACTCTCTACTGGTGTCCTTCAGAGCTCAGTACTTGGTCCTCTTCTGTTCTCACTCTATACCCGGTCTCTTGGTAAGGTCATATCATCACATGGATTTTTATACCATTGTTATGCAGATGACACCCGACTTATTCTCCTTTCCTCCCTCTGACACTCAGGTTTCCACCCAGATCTCAGCATGTCTGGCAGATATCTCATCCTGGATGGCAGCTCATTAGCTGAAGTTCAATCTGAGTAAAACCGAACTGGTGACTCATCCTGTGGTCAAGACCTCGTGAAATCCCTGGACAACAATCAAATCACTCCTTCAGCTACTCCTTCAGAATGTTAGGGGATTCTCACACTTATTTACAGTGATATCATGGCAGATAATGTTTTGGGCTTAGTAACAGTTGTGATAAAGGGCATAAAGCCATTTCCCCATACAGACTGATAGCTTCGCGCTTGGGGAAAAGAGAAAAGAAACTGAAAGAGTTCAGCACCACAGACAGCTCCTCTGAACTTGAGCGAGGGGCGGGGCATTCTAACTCGCTACAGCCGGCAGCTGCTCCTCTACCGTCCTGCTGTCCTCGGGCAGCTATAAAAGGACCAAAGACCCTCCATTCGGGTGGGAAGGTAGATAGAGGACGGCCACTAACCCTGTTAACCTCTCTCTCTCTAGATTCGGATCCCTCCAGCATGCCGGCAGAAGATTTGCAGCCCCGCCGGTATCTTCGACTATTATATTATTATAATAATAATAATTTAAAAAAATTAAGTAAATATAAAATACAGTGCAGTCAGTTCAGACGTAACACAGTGCTCATTGAATAAATGCGCAGCTAAACAGATGTGTTTTAAGTCTAGATTTAAATGTGACTGATGTTTTAGTAAATCTGATCTCTTCTGGAAGCTGGTTCCAACTGCGGGCAGCATAATGGCTAAAAGCGACTCCGCTTGTTTTGTGTGAACCCTTGGTATTTCTAACTGACTCGAACCTAACGATCTGAGCGGTCTGTTAGGTTTATATTCAGTGACCATATCTGTAATGTATTTAGGTCCCAGGCCATTAAGTGATTTATAAAGAAGTAAAAGTACTTTAAAGTCTATCCTAAATGTTACAGGAAGCCAGTGTAAGGACATGAGGACTGGTGTGATGTGCTCAGATTTTCTGGTTCTAGTCAGAATCCTGGCAGCAGCGTTCTGGATGTCTAATTCGTCTTCTTGGGATGGCCCGTGAGGAGACCATTACAATAATCCACCCTGCTGGTGATAAAGGCAAAGTTTCTCCAAGTCTTGATTGGAAACAAAACATCTAATTCTTGCAATGTTCTTAAGATGATAGTATGCTGATTTAGTTATTGCTTTGACATGAGTACTGAAACTAAGGTCTGTCTCCAGAATAACCCCAAGATGCTTGACTTGATTTTTAGCTATCTGATCCCTACAGTGAAGGTATGCATTCACCTTCAGAGATTCATCTTTAATTCCAAATGCAATGACCTGAGTTTTTTCCTTGTTTAATTGAAGATTCTGGCACATCCAACTGTTAATTTCATCAAGGTATTGGCAGAGGGTGTCAACTGGGCTGTAGTCATTTGGAGATAAGGCTATATAAATCTGGGTATCATCAGCATAGCTGTGATTGGCAATTTGGTTCTTTCTCATTATCTGACTTAGTGGGAGCATATACAGGCTAAACAGGAGGGGTGCAAGAATTGAGCCTTGTGGGACTCCGCATGTCTTAGACGTCCACTTAGACTTATGATCTCCTATACTCACATAATAACCTCTCCCTTCTAAGTATGACCTGAACCATTTGCGTACCATGCCAAAAAGCCAGACCCAGTTTTCCAGTCTTTCTATTAGTATGTTATGATCGACAGTGTCAAACGTAGCACTAAGATTTAGCAGTACCAGCACTAATATTTTGCCAGAGTCAGAATTTAAACAAATGATATTTATTATCTTTATGAGCGCTGTCTCTGTACTATGATGCGCTCGGAAGCCAGATTGAAAACTGTCCAGGTATCCATTTAAGTTTAAGTGGTTGTGTAGTTTACACAATCAGTTAACACAATGGCACTCTGCAAGAATGGACAGAGCAGGTTCTGCTTACTGAGAAGACTCCGGTCTTTCAACATCTGCAATACCATTCTTCAGATGTTTTACAAATCTGTTGTGGCGAGTGTCACTTTCTATGCTGTGATATGTTGGGGCTTCAACTTGAAAGCGACAGACAAAAACAGATTGGACAAGGTCATTAAAAGGGCTGGATCTGTCCTGGGCATGGAGCTGGCTCTGTTGATGTTGTGGCAAGGAGGAGGATTCTGTCTAAAATACACACAGTCTTGAATAAACTTTCTCACCCCTATACAGTATTCTCTCTGACCAGAGGAACAATTTCAACCAGAGACTGATTATAATCAGGTGTTCTACAGCAGTGTTTTTCAACCTTTTTTGAGCCATGGTACATTTTTAATAAAAAAAAATCACAAGGCACACCAACAATCGAAACTGTAAAAAACAAAAAATTAAACTCTGTAGCCTACATTAACAATATACAGCCATTCTTATCGAAGTGTCTTGAACAGGAATCAAATAAACACAAAGAAGAAGTATTTTATGATCTTTTATATTTCTTCTTCTTTCAAAAAAAAGTGCAATTAACAATATACAGTCATTCTTATCAAAGTGTCTTGAGTAGGAATCAAATAAAGACAATGAAAACAGTCTTTTTTGATCTTTCATATTTCTACCTACTCAGTGTGAAACCTGGGCCTGTTTGGATGAACACAGAGTTGATATCCTGGCAGGAATTGAAGAAAGACACACACGAAGCTCTTCCTCAACAGCTCTTAGTCTCTCTCTATTTTTAGTTTTTATAGCAGTCAGGATTGAGAAGCTCAATCACTAATACCCCTCTCTCACCTACTAATACCCCTATCTCAATCACTAATACCCCTATCTCAATCACTAATACCCCTATCTCACCTACTAATACCCCTATCTCAACTAAACGGTTTGACTCACGGTGAGATGTGGCACCGTGAGTCGCCGCGATTGCCCGCCGACGTTCCACTGGCACTCCGCGAAGTTCTGCGACCACGAGCTTCCGCGAGGACCGGCAAAAAATTAAACATGTTTAATTTTAATTAAACATGTTTAATTTTTCGTGCGGAAAGATGGAAACGTACTCACAGTGCCAAAAACTCACACTGAATCATAATGCACCGTACTTACGGCCACCGCACGAAACCGCATAGGTGAGATAGGGGTATAATCACTAATTATCAACTCGAAATACAAGGCAATTATCTTTTTGCTGCCTACTGATATGGAAGAGTATGACATGATTACTCTGCCCGTATAGACAGCGCAGACACAATGGCATATTATTCGCAGAATGTTTTAGACCAATTAGGTGAAATGTAATAATTTACCACGGCACACCTGACGATCTCTCACGGCACACTAGTGTACCCGCAGTTGAAAAACACTGTTCTACAGAACGCCACAGGAGACCTTTTCTCCCAATGACCATTAAATTATCCACCTCGTCTCTGTAACATTTACACTACGGGATATGGACTGTCAGTAGTTACTGTCCAATAATACTTTATGACATTTCTGTTCCCACAATTCAAGATAAGTTCCAAGTGCAATATCTGATTACCAGTACGTGTGTGCAATATTTTTTCTTTTCACTTACACTACAGTTCAAGTGCAATATTGGTATATTGTTTATTTTCAGTGCAACATGTAACCTTGTGTGCTATATTTAATTCTATTTTTACTTAAATTAAACCAATGCAACTGTATGACCAAGACAAAGCAATTTCCCTCTGGGATTAATAAAGTTCTTTGAATCTTGAATCTTTGAATCTAATGGTGTGTAGTCTTTGTCTTGGTGCTAGATCAGAGCAGATGGAGGTAAGATTTAGAGAAATAGAGGAACTATTGCTGAGGAATCACTGTTCACTGTCATTTTAAACTATATTTTTAGGTTTACTGAACAGAATAAAACACACTGTGAATAGATTCTTAATGGTTCTGTTGACCATCCAGTCCAGTAGGGGGCAGTGAAACACCCAACTAAAAGACAAAGGAGAAGAAGAGCTGAAGCCGTTGTTCCACTTGGACAGTCTAGTTATCCAGCTAAGCTAAAACAATCTCTACATTTAACTGTTTCTACCTGCAGTTTTACAGAGAATCTTAAATCAGATCGAGTTTAATTAAAAACAGCATTTGAGGAGAGGATTAACTAACTGATCCTGAGGTAAGTTAAAGTCTAAACCCTTACTGACTGGATCCTACATAGAGCTCTGTTTATGTAATAGTGTCTGTAGTACCAGAACATAATAATGATAACAATACATTTAAATTATAATTATTAAATAAGTCTTTTTTTTTTTGCTATTGTACAATGTTTTGTATTTTTCATGATACTGAATAAAATTTTCTTTCCTTAACCAGATATAAAGAAGAACAAAGGACGTATTATTTGTACTATGACTAGTGAAGAAGAATCTCAGACAGACCTTCACCACTGCTTAGAGTGTGGAAAGAGTTTTCCTAAAGTGAAATATCTCACAGCACACCAGCGCATCCACAAACAAGACAAGCCACATCAGTGCTCACTGTGTGGAAAGAGTTTCATTTATAAATGTCTTCTCCAACGACATCAGCGCTCTCATACAGGAGAGAAGCCGTATCAGTGCTCACAGTGTGGAAAGAGTTTTACTCAAAAATATCGTCTCCAACAACATCAGCGCACTCATACAGAAGAGATGCTGCATCAGTGCTCACAATGTGGAAAGGGTTTCATTCATAAACGTCGTCTCCAACAACATCAGCGCATTCATACAGGAGAGAAGTCGTATCAGTGCTCACAGTGTGGAAAGTGTTTTACTCAAAATTATTATCTCAAGAAACATCAGCGCATTCACACAGGAGACAAACCGTTTCACTGTTCACAGTGTGGAAAGAGTTTTACTCAAAGCGGCACTCTTCGAGATCATCAGCGTATTCACTCTGGGGAGAAGCCATATTACTGCTCAGGGTGTGGGAAGAGTTTTAATAATTTGAGCAATTTCCAACAACACCAGCGCATTCACACTGGAGACAAACCGTTTCACTGTTCACAGTGTGGAAAGTGTTTTACTCAAAATCATTATCTCAAGAAACATCAGCGCGTTCACACAGGAGACAAACCGTTTCACTGTTCACAGTGTGGAAAGAGTTTTACTCAAAGCGGCACTCTTCGAGTACATCAGCGTATTCACACTGGGCAGAAGCCATATTACTGCTCAGTGTGTGCGAAGAGTTTTAGTAGTTTGAAGAGTTTACAACAACACCAGCGCATTCACACTGGAGAGAAGCCGTATTACTGCTCCATGTGTGGAAAAAGTTTTTCTCAAATCAGCTCATTTAATAAGCATCTACGCACGCATACTGACGGAGAGGAAAAAAAGTATTCTTAAGGTACAGATGAAGCACTTTTAAACAGTCGGCTGATCCATGAAAGGACCTTGAACTATCCGTGACAATTCCTTGAATTGCAGTGAACGAAGCCCCGCCCCATAAATGCCCCTTTGTGTTGTTTTAATAAAATGGTTGCAATGCTGTATAATCCCCCCAGGTGGTGCAGTGACTGCAGTTAACTGCAGCTCTTGCATTGTCGACATATTTTCATGATTAAATCAAGTTTGTCATCTTGGAGGTATATATACAGTACCAGTCCCTAACTATGCTTTAATGCTCAGACCTTTCATGCATATGACATCGGGCCACGGCCACTCTCATCTACTTTCAAAATAATAATATAAGTGTCTTCCGGTTGGACTCCAGCTAAGATGGCGGCATAATCCTGACCCTCCCGAACCACTTTCTTTTTTTTGTTTGTAAACTTAACCAACTGGCTCTTTTTAGCAATTATATTAATCCACATTACCAATGGAGATGACAGAGAAGAGGACGGCGGATGTTATGCGTCCTTCTACCCCATCTCCACATTCCAAATCGGCAAAAAAGAAAGCAGCTATTTGGCGAACCAACTTTGCTAACTCTTATGACAGATGCTAGCGAACCACTTGCGGAAAGTTTGGACAGCAATACTGATGTATGACATGAGGGGAACACTATGTGAACTTTCAGTGGATGTAAAGGCAATACGGGAAGATATGGACACTTTTCAAAATAAACTTGGTAATCTTGAGGTGGAACTCTCTTCAGTGAGCAATTCCCTTACTTCGCTGCATAAGCGCACCGATATCATCCAAACTGCTCAACGCGAGGACAGGCTACAGATAAGAGAAACCTCCTCACTGACTGCTAAATTACAAACCCAGGTTGCCGAGCTAGAAGACCCGTCTTGCAGGAACAATCTTAGCATTGTTAATCTTCCAGAAAATGCAGAAGGGGGGGATGCCATTGCCTTTTTACAACACCAAATCCCAATCTGGTTTCCATCTCTGGCTGAACGTGGAGTTATTGATGTAGAAAGAGCTCACCATGTTTTCAGCAGTCGAGTGGACTCCTCAAATAAGCCCAGGATCCTTATCTTTAAACTTTTGAGGTACCACGATCGCCAGGCCATTATGAAGGCGTACAGACAGCCAGATACCAAGATACAACACGGTCAATCTCATCATCTTTTATTTGCCAATTATTCTAACGATACTGCACAGCGGCGCAAAGCGTTCTCATCTTGCACTGCTTCTCTCAGACAGAAAGGGATTCAACACTTTCTCCTCTACCCTGCTAACCTGAAGGTAACATTTAACTCTGAAAGCCGTATCTTCTCTTCTCCCGAAGACGCTCAGCGTTTCGTTGATACCATTGTGTAAGACAGTCACAATATTCATAAGGTTTAACTCCTAGTATGTTTTTGCTTAATGTCGATTATTCTCTTATAATACCCCCAAAATTATCATTATTATTTTTTTAGAATTATTATTTTTTATTATATATATATTCTTAATTCCTGTGACACCTAAAGAACAGTGAGGTAAGGATGGACTAGTGGACGGGGAAGGACTATGAGCGAGTCTTCACCACAGGTTTTGGCCCCCGATGCCTGTTGCATTCGGTTCTTCCCTGGGCTCCTCACTGGTCCATGTGTCCTATCCTATCCCTGCAGGTGGGGGAACAACTTTACAGTGTGACACATGATAATTTTTCTGACAACGCATCTCTTGACTGTTTCGATGGCTACAATTCTGAATTTTGGATTTCACCATTGATTTAAGAACCTGTGATTCATCATCGCTGGACCACTGTGACCCAAATTGTGGATTTGTTGAGCCAAATATGGTAGCAGTAATTCAGGAACGACATACTTTCCCCCTTTGGTCCAGCAGCCGGATGAATCCACTGTGGCTCCTTTGTCCAACCATGTCCATGCTTCATATAAAGGGACGTCTTTGTACAGATCAATGATCGATTCATGAGGCAGAATGGTCGTCTGTGCTGTACTACTTGAACGCACTTGTACAGTTGCATAGAAACAAGCCTGTTTAGCAACTACATCAGCAAGAGCATTACCTTTAGGTTCCATAGTATTAGTTGTGAGATGTGCTTTTACTTTGATCACAGCTAATTTCTTTGGAAGTTTCCTGGCAAACATTAGATCTTTCACTAATCCAGCATGCTTAATGGGGGATCCAGCAGAAGTTAGAAACTGTCTACTTTGCCAAATGAAACCAAAATCATGAATTACTCCTAAAGCATACCTGGAATCAGTGTAAATATTTGCAACTGACCCTGAAGCTAGTGTGCATGCTCTAGTTAAGGCTACTAGTTCTGTTTGTGGCCTTCAAAAACTTGAGCTGAACCATCAACAAACTCCAATTCTGCATTCTCTATTGGAGTTTCGGCTACTTCAATTGTAGGTGCATATGTTAAGTGTAAGACAGTCGTGAGTCATTTCTCCTTCATCCTCTAACACCACTTCAGTCATTGTAGACA
The DNA here is from genome assembly GCA_030522415.1 of Channallabes apus. NCBI lineage: Eukaryota > Metazoa > Chordata > Actinopteri > Siluriformes > Clariidae > Channallabes > Channallabes apus. The sequence continues at coordinate 52,087,833 of CM060108.1, read as the reverse complement.
TCATACATGTGGATGGGTTTGTAACTGACGCACGCTGTAAAACAATGTTCGGGGTTGTGAGGCTCGCTAACCAATTTCCCCAACGAGAAGAAGTGCTTTTGTCATTGTGATGGATTACAGGGGAAAGGTATCTACTCACAGCCCCAACAACTAGTTTTTTTGCTGTTCTTGTTGTGCTTTTAGAAGAGCCTGAGCGAGCTGTCCTAAAGTTTCAGTAGACAACGGCGGAACTACTTCAGGGTTGTAGGCAGGCTGAGAAGGAGTAGAATTATGCAAAGTATTTCTTCTATCATGTTGCAACTTCTTCCTACACTCTTTCTTCCAGTGTCCAGGTTTTCCACAGTAGTTACATTTGCCTTCTCTTTTAGGCCATCTATTGTCTTGGTCTGTTGTGCTAAACGAAGCTGCTGCTACTCTCACCTTTGCCTTAACATCAGCATCCGTTTTACTGATCAAAGCTCTTCTAAATTCAGAAAAACTAGTGAGTGCTGAGGGTCAGCTTTGGGATAGTCTCTCTATATCCTTAGGTCCTAGTGATTTAGCAACAGTTTGGACTTGGACAACAGAAGAGTTGTGAGTAACACATTCAATTCCCTGAGATCTTTTCCTAGCACCACATACTTTTACTGGCGTATCAGTTACTGATTGGATCACTACATCTTTTTCAAAAAAAGCTTGCAAGTCAGGATAGTTGTTATCAGACTGACTAACTTCATCCACATCAGTTCTTACTGAAGCTTGGTTGCGGTTCAGTTTCTTCGTGAAAGAGGATACTCTAGCACGGAGCTCCTTAATCTGTTCCTCTAGCTCTGAGATACACTGAGACTGTTGTGTACTTAGCGTTAAACCAAATTCTCTATGGCAGCAGATAATGCCTTTCACATTTCTCTTACGAATGCATGCTCCTAATACAGTGGTTACTCAATCGAAATAACCATTCCGTCGCGCTCACCGCCGTTTAAAGGCAACAGCGGCCAACATAAATCAGTTGCATTTCAAAGTCATTCGTAAAATGGCTGCCAGGTGGCGCAAAGTGACATTTTCATTCATCGCAGTAAATACAACAGTGATGGTAATTTCCACAACAAACATGAAAAATCTGAACCAGAGCTATTGATGTGTACTGTACAATAATGAGTAAAAAAATGTATAGTAGATTTATTAACTGAAATTTAAGAATTTTCAAGCCCCACTCATCAAACAAAATTATAACGAAATCGGCCAAGTTTACTATTTATTTAAATATAAATTTCTAAACCAATAAGATCAAATAACACCAAGTTGTTATTATTATAACAGGCTTACTTCGTCACTTATCTAGAGCTTGCTTTCAAAGAAGTCAAGTGCCTTATTAACGTCACTGGGGTGCATTGTCTCTAAGTGCCCACTTGGTGTAGCGGTTAGAGTGCTCTGCCAGAGATCTACAAAGCGCCGGTTCGAATCCCGAGTGATGTTTTAAAATTGTTTTATTTTAATTATAGCTAAATTAAGATAAAACTAAATAAAATGTTTTAAGTGCGCTTAAGGTAGAGTCTTATAAAGGCTGTATGTAATGTAGACTTATATAGTTTTATTATATATTTTTTGCACATTAATCTGAGTCCTCATCTGTTAGATCTGTTTAGTTTTTTTTTTTTCCAGCCGGCACAAATACGCGGCTCCATCCCTTTCCCGCCTATTCAGGGAGCCTACGGAGTGAGCAACTAACGATAGTCAAATCGATGGGTGTGCGCCCAACTCGCGTTACTCGTGAGCCGCCTATTCATGCCGGCTGGTGATAATTAACGTTAATATGATCTCGGGCTTGCTCACGATGCTCAACATCTATAAAAATAGCAAAGTATTGTGTATAGAGTGATAAAAAAAAACTATCTAACGCATGTTCTGGTAAGGAAAATCTGTAAAGAACAGTATGGAGGAATGGAGAGGGGTGCTATTTACAGTCTGGGGTGCGTTGTCTCTAAGTGTCTGAGTGGTGCAGCGGGTAAGTCTACGCCCTTTCACGCGGGGGACCCGGGTTCGATCCCTGGGTGATACTGTTTTAATTTTATTTATTTTAATTATAGCAAAATAAAAATAAAACAAAATAAAATGTTTTATTTTGATTTTGCTTCAGCATACTATAGGAAAAACAGCAAACTCGCACGCAACCAGTTTGTATTCTTTAAAGTTAGGGGAGTGACAACTCTGTGTGTGTGTGTGTGTGTGTGTGTCATTATACTGATGAAAAGTGGTGGATTATTCAGTGAAACGAGGCTCAGCTGAAAGATGTTAGGCACATCAGTCACTTAACCCCACATAAAAGGTATTTCTGACTGTTCTTATAAAAAATTGTAAAATAACAGATGTATAAATGGTGCGCACTGAATATTAAACCTATACCAGGCACGATGTTTTTTTAAAATAAAAATACCAAGGAATATTGTTAACATTTTACAGATTAAAAACAATGCAATTTATGCTATCATAAGGAAAATCTCAATTACTTCCATTCCAAGGATTAAAAAAGGTAACAATGTCAACTTTAGAATCTAGAATCCGGAAGATTAAAATTACACAAATTTTAATCACTGAAAGCAGGGGCGGGCTGGCCATCTGGAGTACAGCGAGTTTTCCCGGTGGGCCGCTGGCCAGTGTAGATGTACTTGTACTTGTCGATGTATAGTATATTCTATAGTATGCTGAAGCAAAATCAAAATAATACATTTTATTTTGTTTTATTTTAATTTTGCTATAATTAAAAAAAATTATTAAAACAGTATCACCCAGGGATCGAACCCGGGTCCCCCACGTGAAAGGGCATGGACTTACCCACTGCACCACTCACTTAGAGACAACATGCCCCAGTCACCTTAATAAGCCACACGACTACTTTGAAAGCAAGCTCTAGATAAGTGACGAAGTAAGCCTGTTATAATAATAACTTGGTGTTATTTGATCTTATTGGTTTAGAAATTTATATTTAAATCAAACCCTACACACTTCTTTTCTAATTACACGTGATAAAATCTAAAGGCTCACTGTGTTAATATTTATTGTGCTTAAATTTGATCTTAAGATTTGATTTAATTTGAATTCTACATTTGTACTGTAATTTTAGTACTGTGCTTATAAATTCGGTCAACTACAGTGTTTCACTTGATGTTATCGGCTACTACGTGTATTATTTAATGGAACGCATCTCATTAATGCGGCAGAGAATGAACTAAGGCATGAGGCGTCAGTCTGTAGTTATATAGTGCCACTCAGTGGTAAAAGCCAGCAAATGCACAAACCCAAATGACGCGGCGACGGTAAAAACGAAGCTCCGATTAGGTGACCACTGTACCTTTTTGCACTCATCTACAGACCAAGTCTTGTCTGGATGGATCTCATACTTCTGAGTTAGTTCTTGTCTAACTTTCTCAGTTACTATTAGGTTCACTTGCACTCGTAACAGTGATTTGAATTCACTATCAGACCATGAAGGAGTCGCAAGACCACCTTTTTTAGTTGTGGGGATCAGTCTAGCATTATTCTTAAACATTTTGTGAATTTGTTGGTTAACACACAATCAAAACACTAAACTTTGCTGATCAACACAGGCTTGTCACGCTTGTTAACACAAAACACTAAAACTTCTCTGATCAACAGAGGCTTTAGATGTAGAAATGTAGAATTCAAATTAAATTAAATCTTAATAGGATAAAATTTAAGCAAAATAAATGTTGACACAGTGAACCTTTAGATTTTATCATATGTAATTAGAAAAGCTAAGAATGTAAGGTTTTGTGTCATCTTATATCTTGTGTTCTTTAAATTTGTAGTAGATTTATTAACTGAAATAAGTGACCATAAAATTATAACATTGTCAGGACGTTCTACTGCGTCAGCAGACGTCGGTCATTAAGCCCCGCTTGTGTTTTTGCGTTATTATAAGAATGGAATGCAGTAGGCTGTTATGATCTGTAACGGATTCGACCCATGTTGCACGTGCGGCATCATAAAGCACGGACACAAGACTTGGTGTCCTCGGTGGCAGGACTGCGAAGGCGGGCATGGAGCGGGGTTGAAGGTGCTGCGGGAGTGAAGGTGCTGCGGGAGCTCGCGCATCTCTTTCTCCTCAGCACGGGGATCAAAGGGCAGAATTCCAGTGTCCTTGTTTAAAGTCCCTGGGGCGAGTCACATCGCCCCACTCACATGCCAGTCTCCTATTCTCCACCACATCACGTACTTCCCGGACATCGGAATAAACTCCGCGCCTTGCTTTTATAATGTGGAGCAAGCCCGAGATCATATTAAAGTTAATTATCGCCAGCCGGCACGAATAGGCAGCTCCATCCCTTTGCCGCCTATTCAGGGAGCCTACGGAGTGAGCGAGTAGCGATAGAAGATTTGGGTGCACACCCATCACAGGCGCACGCTGTGACAGATCATCATAATGTATAATAGTAAATAATGACCCCCGTTGCGCTGTACCACCGCTGGCAAACCCTTATGAAATACAAGTTAAACATTAAACGAATTTACAAAACTTTATGCGTGCGGCATTCTACGTAAGAAAGTAAAGAGAAGGATCACAATGCTCAACATTCCAGAGCCCAAACCCCATTTAAATTACATTAACAAATATTGTAAGTAAATAACCATAGCCCACATTTAGAAAACCATTATTATATGAAATATAAATAAATATAAATAAAAATATGAAATATTTATATAAAAATAATCCTGCATCTGTTTTAGGTGTTCCAGCTGCCACTGTGCCACGGCTCTGTCAGAGTCAATCATTCAGTACCAAGCCTGTAAGTTTCCATGTAAAACAGGTACATCTGTATGAATAAATTGGTATGATGAGCTATTGATCAGTGACTTATGTAAACGACTCAGTTCAGATGTAAGTAAATGCTCATTGCTGCGCTTTTTGGGGGAGGGAAGTGCTAATGACGATTTGGTCTGCTGTGTGTGTCTGTGTGTGTGAGAGAGGGGTGTCAAGAGGCCTTGCATTCTCATGAAAAGTCGTGGATTATTCAGTGAAATAGAGGCTCTGCTGAAAATAGTTCAAATCAGTCACTTAACTCCAAATAAAAGGTCTTTCTGAGTGTTATGATATAGTTGTAAAATAACAGATGTACAAGCGGTGCGCACTGAATACTAAACCTAAACCAGGCACGAGGATTAATAAACCAAGATAGCCCCATATCTGTTTTTTTATATAAATACCAAAGAATATTATTGTGTATAGACTGATTAAAAACAATGAAATTTATGCTATCATAAGGAAAATCTCAATTTCTTCCATTCCAAGGATTAAAAACGGTAACAATGTTTACTTTAGAATCTAGAAGATTACATTTACACAAATTTAAAAAGAGGCCTTAATCACTGAAAGTCTTCAGAAGAGCCTCAGATCCAAAAGGTTTTTAAAGTGTGGAGAGGTGCATTTCAGTTTCTTTGAATGTATAGGTGAGAACAGCTGATTCACACCTGGGGAGAGTGAATAATTTGCATTTGAATGTTGTCTGGCAAAGCACACACAGTGACGCTAAAAGAACAACAACCCAGGATTAATAGGAATAGGAGGCTCTGATTATACTGCACAAATATTATTTAGCACAACAAAATTCCTCCGTGCTCGGGAAAACTTTGTGCGTGCGGTCGAGCGCTGATTAGACTGTAGGAAATTAAAGAGGAGGTTTTTTATTTAGACTAAAAAAATTAACCTGCGTCTATTTTTAGGCGGGCCAGCTGCCACTTTTTAGTTAGAAGTTTTCAATACAAATCTTATAATGCCCACATGACATCAAACATTCCCCTTGTTAATATTTCAACTATTACTCTTTTAGCTATTACTGTTTCATTCACTTCAAAATAACATTAAAACAAGAACAATATATATATATTTATATTGTTGACTACATTTTGTATTGGGTTCGACCCTAAGTGCAGCTCCTGCCTCTATCCACTCGCACTGACTCTGCTCTCCGTGGATGGCCGGACCGGCCCCACCCATCTCTCGCTTCTTTGAAGTCCCTGGGGCGCATTCCATTTGCCCCGCTTGCATGCCGCACTTCCGTGTTGTTGCGCGCGTGTCGCACTCACACCGCGTAGTAAAATCCACCGTAACCCAACAAACCCCGAGTATTTTTTAGCGCGGGGTGCAAGCCCGGGATCATTAGCAGGGATAGCTCTCCAGCCGTGCCTAATTCCGCGGCCCTGCTCCTTCGCATATCTGAAGGGGAGGATGCCTAACTAGTGAGCGAGGAGCGATATTGATTTAGGCGCACGCCGTGACAGGCTGAAAAAACTATTGTCCTCAAAAATGTAACAGATGAGGACTCAGATTAATGTGTAAAAACTATATAATAAAACTATATAAGACTACTTGGCCTTTATAAGACTCAACTTTTATTTACATGTAAGCGCACTCACAATAATGAAAAAACTTTATGATTTTGTAAATGTTTGAAAGCAAATAAGGTTCGCTGTTCTGGATTGTTTTTGGTGAACTTGAGAGCGTCAGAAAATGAACGCAAATGTTTTTAAAAATGGTCTGAGTCAGTCTACTTGCTGTTTTTCCCGACGCATTCATAATCATTAGTCTACTTCTGCCGGTGCGCTCTGGAAAACTTCATGCAAGAGGTTGAGTGCTGATTAGACTACGTAGAAAATGAAAGATGAGGATCACGATGCCGAATCGAAGTCCTACGCCCAAACCTCATTTAAATTAAATTAACAAATATTATAAGTAAAAAAAACAATAGCCCACATTTAGAAATCGTTTATAAATTCTTTCCGACATGAGTTGGCCCGGTGTTCCTGAAGCTCTGAAATCGCTGGGGCATTTATAGACACTATCTTTAATAACTGATGGAGGTTTTGAGCTGTATACACACGCATTCCTGCCTAAACAACTCTTAAAACTACACCTGTGACATAATAAGAGTAATATTTCAAACATTTTGCAGGCTGCCATTTGGAGAAACAAAAAAATAATGAATAAACCAGTTTTTGGGTCAAAATAACCCAACCAGGTGTTCATTTGTAAATGCCCCACTACATCTCATATGACCCAACATGAGCAACCCAACAATGTTTTTACACGACGGTGATAACCATTCCGATTGGGTACCTACTGTATGCGTCATTCAGTGTGTATATCTTTTTTTTATGGGGGGGGGATTTTTTCCGATTTTCTCCCTAATTGAGTCGTGGCCAATGCCTCCCCGTCATTAAGGCTACTACTACCATTCAGCCGCATCTTTTCGAACTGCTTTCTCATGCACCGTTAGGGGTGGAGTAACATACTCGGAGGAAAGCACTAGGAATGCATCCTTCTGCATGCGCGTGATTAATGTGGGAGCACAAAGTACCTCTCATCCCTCCCCTCTGAGAGACCTCGGCCAATCAGCTCTCTCTAGGCCTCCGGCTATGAGAGGTAACAGCATCACCCGGGGTTCGAACCAGCGATCTCTGGATGATAGGGTGAGTACTTTACCACTGCGCCACTCAGAGACCCTACATTTGGTATTTTAACCTAAAGAAATGAATGGCAGGAAAAGTAAATGCTTCCATAGTGATTTAACAGTCAAAAGGATGCGGAAGGGGTGTTTAATTATTTTGCATTATAATAAAAGGGGAGGCGATGTCAATTTTGCAATTTAATACACCCACGCATTTACTCTGTCCGTTATTTTTTGCCAAGCCAACTCTTTCTTTAGCTGATGAAGCCGTATTGCTTTTTTCATTATTATTGGCTTGAATTCTTCATACGCGTGCATTAAAACCTCTGCGAAGTATGCCGCTCTTTTTTTTTTTTTTTTTTCTTGTGAAATCGGGGATCCATTAAAAATGTCTTTATGTACGCACCGTGCACGTGCATTAACTCTGGGTAACCAGTAAGAGGTTGATTAAACTTACTCTTCTCAGGGGTTTTGGAACCGACATACTCATGGTATGCGGGTTTGGGGTAAATCAACCCAGAGGTGATGATTTACCAAATGGTAAGTTAACCCAGCTTTCTAGAATACCCTCAGGGTACCACAGTCTTCGGTAAAAGACTTTAGTATGTGCTGGAGAAGACCTTGTGAAGTCATTCGACTCTCCAAAAAATGTAAAACAAGAAATAACTTTTTTCCCCTGGATATCCCATAACATGTATTGTTACACTAAGGAAATATTAAGTGAAATTAACAATAAACTTAACACAGCTTAATAATACAATAAACACCACTCATTGATTTCATTACTTATTATAACTCAATTAGTCAAGTGTATTTGGGCATATTTTATTCATCCACACTTAGCATCAGTCTTTCATTGGGAACTATCATCAATGTTACAATATTTAATGAAAATGTTTAAATTATATTTCATTTAAAAGTGAATATAACAGTTTTCATTTGCATAAATCATGTAACGTTTAAATCATTATGAGAGTATGTATGTATAGTTTTAGATCTAAATGCTTCAATCTCATTAAATACTGTACAACAAACAATAATTCATATTAATATGTGGGTTTAATTCAACTAAAATACTAAATTAAAAAACATTTAAAATGAACTTTTATTTGAACAAAATCAGGAATACCGCATGTGGTCTGAATAATGTTGCAAAAATACATTCGAGGCTTGTTTTGTGTTTAAAGAGGTCTATAAGGAAAAGTGTCATTTTGTAACTGCAGCATCCAGTAATTAAGTTAAATAAGGATTTACTTTTCGATACTCCAGTAGTTCTGGTCAATTTGTATGATGGCTTCTTGCACCCACAAATTCTTAGGGTCCGCACATATACGGCGACCATTTGCTAGAATGAAACTTCAGAAGAGAAAAAAGAAGAAAAGTTTAAATCAGGGTTAAACTGCAATAATAAGAAAATCTTGGTTTTTAATCTCCCAAACCTCCAGAAGGTTAATGAGTGGTAACAATAATTTAAATTTAAACATGCTTAAAATGAACAATTTATTCTTATTTAAACATTAATGAAGGAGAAATGGATTGGAAACCTACATGATTCCAGAGCTGGTACAATGATCATCTGTTCTTTCATATGATGTAATGTGTCGTGTAGGGATTTTATTCTTTTGATAATGGAAACAGCATTTTGGTCCATTACCATCTGCATAAAATACTGCATAATAATACTCTGATTAAAAAGCTGTTTCATATCTGTTTATTTTATTTATGTGTAATAATAACTAAATAAGATATTTGAGGCAGTAATTCTTAGAGGTTAACAGTAATGTTATTTAATAAGAACTCTATTTGAGCTTTTATTTTTCATTTGTTTTGCTAATTTCTCGAGTTGTCACAGTGAATCAACCTCACAATAATGAACGAAAGAATAAATCCGGCTTTACACTGTCTGATATTCAGCCTGATTTTGCTGTCATGGCACAGTCATACAACCCAAAAGATAATCTATCAAACATGTATAATCTGGTGTTCATGAGGGGAAGATTTTATGCAGCTGTGAGCAAAGACAACAAATGACAAAAAATTACATTTGGCAGACGTCCTTATCCAGATTATCTGTATATCTCATTATACATCTTAGCAGTTGCGAGCCCTACTCAAGGCCCCAACAGGGACAACTTGGTGGTCATGGGATTTGAACCTGGGACCTACCGAACCGTAGTCCAATGCCTTAACCACTGAGGTACCCCTGACCAACAAAAATGTTGCTTAAGACCAGAGTGTTATCACTGCAATCAGACTAAAAACTAGTTCATGCTTTTATCACCTGGACTACTGTAATGTCTGGTTGTTCAGCTAGGTGCATAAACAAGCTTCAGCTAGTCCAGAATGCAGCAGTAAGTCCTCCCTAGAACCAGTCCCTAGTAAGAGTCCTCACTAGAACCAGAAGATATGAGCACGTCACCCCTATCTTATCTTCACTGCATTGGCTCCCTGTGAAATTTCACATCGATTAAAAAAAATACTTTTAATGTATAAAGCATTAAATGGTCTGGCGCCGCAGTATGTGAGTGAACTGCTAGTTTCTCATGGACTCATGGACTTAGAGTATTATGGTGAACTGGTATGTTTAGATGCTGTCTTCCTCACTCTCATTTGATCACTCAGGTTTGTTGATGGTGAAGTGATTGGTCGCTTTATGTCCCAGTTCCCCTTCATATTGGTGTTTTCTTCTGTCTCTCCCTTTTAGTTATGATGTCATAGTTAGTCCTGCCGGAGTCCCTGCTTGCAGTCTGCACTAAATATACATTCACTTTATACACTTCATGACTGTGACCAGACTTAACTATGATCTCTTCTCTCTCTTCTGCTTTACTCTCCTCTCTCTCCCTTTCTTTCCATCTCTCAGTCTCTCTCTCTCACTACTCATGTCTCTCATAAGTTGCCAGTGATCCAGACTCCCTCTGCCCTCTGGACCTGTCTGACTCTTCCTGGTTTCCTGCTTCTGGTTGGAGATCTCGTCACATGGATGCCCCGTGTGGTCTGTTTGGGATGCGTGTGGTCCAGGTCTTTAATTCTGTAATGCTGCTTTGTGATGATGACTATTGCAGGGATTAAAGTTCTCCGTCGTTACGACGGATTTCCGTCAATCACACTGTTCCGCCTGTCCTTAATGTTTAAAATTCACTTTTCATAATTTTAATGCTGTGTATATATAGGCTTACATGGGTGTTAAATTAAGGAAAGACAGTGTATTCCGCCTGCTGAGGAGGATGTGATCAAAGCCTGGAGTGGAGCGACTGCACGTTCCTCTCTCCACTCTAAGCGTTTTGTTATCACTCCGGTATGAATCCACTCCGGGTTTTGGTTTAGTTTTGAAGAACTACATGTCAGGCTGAGGTATAACTATATTTAAGATAGCATGGACACACTTAATGCAGGAAGGCTCCGATGTTTCGGAGATTGATAAAAGTGTAAAATAAATAAATAAATGGAGATGGGCTTAGCGAAATTGGGGAGAATGGCAAGCCTTTTAGTTCGTGGACTAAAAAAAAAATCAAACATCCAGGTAGGTGTCTCTGCACAGTATGCCACAGGAAACTTCAATATGGCAATAATGACTAAACAAAGTGCGAGTTCGCCATCAGTCAGCAGCTCGTCACAATGCTGCGGTTCGTGCTCTAACAGTACACATGCTCCCTGTCTGCTGCGACAAGAACCACAACGGAGATTCACACATCTGTGGCCGACCGTGTGCGCGATGTAAAAGTGCGCCTATGTTCTTTCATAGTGGAGCATGACCTGTCGCTCACAGTCTCACAACCACTAGTTAATTTAATACAATCAGTTGTCAAAGACAAGAGTGCACTTTCAAGATTGTCTATGGCTACGTTTACACTGCCAGGTCTCGATGCTTAATTCCGATTTGTTGCCTATATCTGATATTTTTGACCCTCTATTTACACGTTATTTCCACTATGACTCATATCCGATTCACGTGTTTACACTCGCCATCCCATCTGAAACATCGCGCATAAGGGAGGTTCTTGCGCTACACAGTAGCCAAGATAGAAGAAGGAGAAATATGCTTAATGCTCTGCGATATATGCAAAGTTTGCGAAACGTTACCATGGTTTTAAAACGGAGGAGGAGAAAAAAACCCGGCATAATTGCAGCCTGCACATATGCTTTATTCATCAAATACTGATTTAATGTTATTTAGCCCAAATAAGCATTAACACAAGGCGTGTGTGGGGAGGGGGAGCGTTGTTCTTTTCCTTTTCCATGTCACCTGCGATGTTGTAATTCAACATGTGCTTCCACCGGAGAATAACATTACGTCATTAAACCGCGAAGAAGTCGCAGTTTTAATGACGTACAGAACACACTGCCTCAGGAAATCCGATCTGTCTGTTTACACGACAATCACATTAGCACATGTCTGATTTATATCCGATTTATTTCCACATATGAAGGAGGCCTGAAACCGATCTCGAAATATCGGAATGCATGCGTTTTTTTCCTGTTTACACGGACATAGAACATATCCGATATGTGTCACATATGAGCAAAAAATCAGAATTGGGTCACATTTACCTGGCAGTGTAAACGTAGCCTATAGAAAAGGAAAAGAACAACGCCCCCCCATTAAATCAGTATTTGATGAATAAAGCATATGTGCAGGCTGCAATTATGCCGGTTTTTTTTTCTCCTCCTCCGTTTTAAAACCATGGTGACGGTTCGCGAACTTTGCATATATATAGCAGAGATAGCGTTAAGCATATTTCACCTTCATCTTTCTTGGCTAGTGTGTAGCGTAAGAACCTCCCTTTAAGTATGCGCGATGTTTCAGATGGTATGGCGAGTGTAAACACGTGAATCGGATATGAGTCATAGTGGAAATAACGTGTAAACAGACGGTCAAAAAAATCAGATATAGGCAACAAATCCGAATTAAGCATCGAGACCTGGCAGTGTAAACGTAGCCAAGGAGGCCTGAAACCGATCTCGAAATATCGGAATGCATGCGTTTTTTTCCTGTTTACACGGACATAGAACATATCCGATATGTGTCACATATGAGCAAAAAATCGGAATTGGGTCACATTTACCTGGCAGTGTAAACGTAGCCGCTTACTGGAAATCCGAATTGTCATCTAAGCTGAAAACGAAGATGTTTTCTTTGGCTACGTTTACACTGTGGTATATGGATTATTTGTCAAGGTATATTTTCTTTCAAAGATTACAAATAGCTTTTAAAATATGCAAACTGGCAATATTAAAGCGGTTTAATCTCCCCTAACGCTATTGGTCTCGACTATTTAAATAAAGTGTTTGTTAAAGGAATATGGCTTGGCCTGAAAAAAGTTCAGTCAGAAGATTTTTTTTCACTTTAATCCCTGCTATTGTGAAATTCTTATATAAATATAAATGAATTGAATTGAAAATCAACCAGAAATCATAGTCACTCCTAGCAAATGTTCAGTTGCATAAATTGGATAAATGTCAGTTTGGAATTGAATGTAAGCAAAAAGCTTTGATTAAGTATAAAATTATACTTAGTTGAACTGAACCCCTGCAACCAGATTGTTTTTATTTCCCAACATGCATCACACAGAAAATAAAATGATGATAAAGAGATGTTTCGTTATGGTCTTGTGAGTGATACTGAAGCTTTTTCCTTCTTATATTGAGATTGCAAGTTTATGCCCTGATGATGTTGTGGCAAACCATGGCTGGAAGTTTGAGAGAGTAATATTTGGCCATGTTCTCTGAGACAGAAGGATGACATGCTCTCTTTTCCCTATCTGTTACTCCAGTGGGTGTTGAAGAAGTGGGTGGATAACGCTGCCACCTAATGTTGTATGAGCAGCAATTTGACAACATAACTGGGGTTGGGTATCGTTTGTTTTTTTTTCGATACCGGTGCCAAATCGATACTTTGAAAACGGTACCGGTGCCAAAACGGTGCCTGAACCGATACTTTTAAGCCACAAAATTATAGTGGATGACTCAAGAATTAATTTTTATTGAACAAAAAATTTTATGCTTAAAATTGAACAATATATTAAAAGTTTAAAGTATATATGAATATGTAAGCTTCAAATTTTAGCAATTCTTTTGCAGAAATTTCACCATATTTGCCTTTTCTGTCAAAATATGACACCTTTCCTGACTTATTGCCCTGCACAGGACATGTATAGCCTTCTTTACAATGGTAAATGGGGTCACTGTTGTAGTGCTACTAGTACAGGCTGGAAAGCCATAATTATAAACAGAATCCATGTTACATTAGTTTTTTACAAATCGTTTGACTATTTGTTAGCATGAATGCAAGATTTGCATTTTGCTATTAACATTACATTATCCTACTACTAACCTGCGGAAAGTCTGCTGACGTCATCATAATCGGTGACTCCTTTTAGCTACAGTTGGTGTGACTGGGACTGAGGGTCGTCCACACTGATAGCGCCAGCTGTTGTCCACAAGCTGTTAAACACGGCGCCTCCCTCTGCTTTTAACTTTATTCCGTCTGCCCTCGAATGTTTCGTTAGATTTGACGTGTTTCCGCCTTTACACACAACTGCTGTAAAACATTTGCTGCACGTCGCGATGTCGGAATCCTTTCTTGTGAAATACAGCCACACTTTCGACCGTTTAGTTTTAGGCATTTTAACGAAAGTTGATTAATTTAGCATGCTAAGCTATCGGTAGACCGCCTGCCGCCGTCAGAGCGAGTGTAACGTTAGTTACTGCATTCACGCGCATGTCGGATGGTCTCTCATTTCCGGATGATTTGTGCTTTTAATTTCTTTAATTTAATCTAATAAACTATTAATCTACAAAAATATATGAATCTAGAGAACAAATATTTCAATCGACAGTTCAGGCATTTAAGTGGCAACGAAATGAGGCACCGAAATTCGCGTTCTGTTTCGGTCCGGTACATACCGGTTCTATAGGTACCGGTGCCGTCTTGGCACCGGTGTTCGGTACACAACCCTAAACATACCATTGTATGGTTTCAAGGAAGCATGTGCTTAATTTATCGTGTGTAAATTATGGAGAAAATTGGGGTTAAATAAAAAAAATAATGAAAGAATATGGGATTAAAATATCACTATCTTACACTGGCCAGCTGTTGTGAAGACCTGGAGACAGAGGAGAACCAGCAGGAGACCACGGGAGAGCATGACTGATCTGCTGTAGAGCGAGAAACAGAAATAAAATCAACACAGTGCCAAATCACACAATGATGTTGATAAACACGTCAATCATTAACAAAACTCCTGGACTCATAATTTACGTTTGTGTTCATCATCTCCAATCACCGCAGTTTTACATGCACTTTTCTGGTAATCTTTATAAGTATTTATATGTTTATAATATTGTGTGCTGCTCCTCCAAATTCAATGTGACAGCAGCCTGATACACACATCTGTTTAATCAAGACAAAACCCTTTATATTAAAACATTATATATAATATTATATAGCTACAGAACTAAACTGTACAGTTGTTTATTTTGGCTATTACATATTACAAAAATACAAATGTTTATTCTAGATTTACAATATTTGGGAGCATTTGTTTGTAGGTTCTTCGTGTTTTAATGTTTTTGCTCTGGGATGTCCTTTTTATGTTACTTTTAGTTTTTGTAAGATATTAATTTAGTACTTATAGTGATAAAACTATAAAAATACAATACACAATGCTCATCTTTTTTTTTTTATCTTTGTAATATGATTGATAAGATCAGATAGTGAAATTACATTACGTTGCGATCCAAGTCATAGAACCAGTAGAGGGTATTAATGTGTGTGTGTGTGTGTGTGTGTGTGTGTGTTATGTCCCTAGATAAATATTTCAACACTTTTCCCCATCATGAGAAAGTAAACCTATTTAGCAGAAGGATTCTCTTAAAATTCTATTAATAAATTATAAAAATAAAGGAAAAATGAATACAGATTTAACTCTACAGCTTTTACACAAGAACAGTGTAAAACAGACATGAAAGAAAATCTTACCAGATCTTACCTTACGAACTTTAATCTGTTCTTGTCCCACACTGGTGTAGTACTGTGAGGAGTTCCAGTAACTTCAGGGTTTTAGTCCCAGTTTGTTTTGGTATCCGTCCACCATCAGAGTCACATGTAAGAGTGCCCACCCTTTCATATTTTGGAATCTAATAGTTTTAGAATCCACCAACTGCACTATGTGGCCAAAAGTATTCACTCGCCGGCCTTCACAAGCAAACTTCAGTAGCCACCAATTTTTAGACCACAGGGTTTAATATGATGTTTGCCCCGCCCCTTTGCAGCTATACAGTAATAGCTTCAACTCTTCTGGGAAGGTTTTCCACAAGGTTTAGGAGTGTGTTTATGCGGATTTTTGACCATTCTTCGAGAAGCACATTTGTGAGGTTAGACACTAATGATATTTTTGTCATTCGGACACTTGTTGTGAACATTGACTTTGTATCATATATCATGCTTTGATTAACTGCGTAAATGAGCAGGTGTTTGTAATAAAGCGGATGATTATATTGTGCATGTCCAGACCATCATGCATTATTTTTACAAACATTATTTGACCTATTGATATATTGACTGCTATATTCATAATGTAAAGTGCTAATTAGTGGCATGGTGGAGTAGTGGCTAGCTCTGTTGGCCCGCAACTATGCAGTCCGTGTTCAATTCCCGTGTTAAGGGTCACCCATGCTTGATGGGTTTCCTCTGGGTACTCGAGTTTCCTCCCACAGTCCAAAGATATGTAGATTAGGCTAATTGGCATTAACAAATTGTCTGTAGTGCATGAAAGCATGTGAGTGTTGACCAGAATGGGAAAAAATGGGAATAAATAAAATGGACACCATTGCCCTCCACATTCCCTACTTGGATTACGCACGTTCCTTGATGGATGCATGGATAGAAAGTTCTAATTGAGTTAATTTAACTTGCAGAATTACACAATAGGACTGCGTAATTTGGAGATTATTCAACAAAAAAATGGCTTATATCTGAGAATAGCTGTAGCAAATATTCTCGGGAAAAAAATCTCGTGATTTTTTTCATGAACACAACTCTAATGCCAAAATTGTACAATCTAGTTTTATTAACACACTTTTCATAAGGAGTTAAACACATATACAGTCTAAAGTGCTATACAGTGGAACCTCAGATTACGGGGTAACGTGGTTTGCGAGTGTTCGGCAAGACGAGCAAAGATTTTAAATACATTTTTACTTGAAAAACAAGTAGCAAGTCTTGGTTTTATGAGTACTGAGTATCATGTATTATGCATGCACTTCTTGTTTTTTTGGGGGGGAGGGGGAGGCTGTGGAACGAATAAATTGAGTTTCCATTATTTCTTATGGCAAAAAAAGCTTTGATGTACGAGTGTTGTGGAATACAAGTCCACTTCTGGAACGAATTATGCTCCTAATCCAAGGATCCACTGTACACACAATAAACAGTAAAAACACAATACAGTACATTTAGCAAGACACTTTGCTGAAAACAATCTATACCAGTGACACTAATGACACAAAACTATGAAAAATACTTTCACAGGCTGAGGAGTGTGGTGTGAGATATGAAGAGTGAAGTATGAGGAGAATAACAGCGGAACTCCCTCACCTATAACAGAAGCTCAGAATGATGCTGCACTCCAGTACTGAATCTTTTTAGATCTTTGCTGTATTTGCTGCATTATCTGCATTGTCTATTGTTTAAAATTGCTCTAATGATATTATAAAATTTAACTAAATGCAAACATAATTATCTGATAACAGTCAATGCCCATGTTAAGACACCTTAAAGACACACCATACAGGAATAGGTATTTCAAATGTGGGAAAACCTACGGTTTGTTTAATCCTTTTCTAAAGTTTCCGGAAGTCATAATCAGTCATGTGAATCGAGCTTACTATAATATTTGAGGAGGTAACATGGCTGAGAAAGAGCTGAAAAGAAAGAGACACAAGCAAACAGTAACACAGGTGTAAAGTGGCACAGAACGCATTCTAATCAGTCAAGTTCACATCAGACAGCAGTTTGAAACATGGCTATTAGCAAGCATTTTAGTCCAAAATTAAAACAACATCCTGCACCCTAAGAGGAAACTGTAGAAAATGTGTCATTTACCACTTTGACCAGCACGTATTTCATGATTCTTGCAAAAACTTCATACTTTTTTTTTTGATGCTTAGAAAGAAATAATGCTATTTGGCAACACATTTCTGCAAACCGTTAGCGTTACATTTACAGCATTTACCTATTCATAACTTACAGAAGCACTGGACAGAAACTGGAGCAATCAGGGATAAAGATGCAGTTTGCTAAGGACAATGCTAGTTTAAAAAAATACTCAAGTAAGTATACAGTGTTGTGATGTGTTGCAAATTGTAACCAGATAATTTTTGCCTTGAAGGTCCATAAGTATTTGGACAGTTCTATGAGTTTATTGCCTCTGCATACCAAAACAATGGATTTAAATAGCAGCAAAGATGTCACTGATGTTGAGCTTTAATTTAAGGGGTTTAACAAAAATATTGCATTAATCAGTAGGAAATTACAACTTTATTTTTTTAAACCAAGTCCCTCCATTTCCACAGGCTCAAAATGATTTGGCAAACTAAATAACAAGCATGGTTTCCTTAGAATTTCATGATATATTAGGGAGATAAAAAATTTATAATTATTTCAATAAAATTTCATTTGGTAGCAATGAGGAACCGAAGTGAAGTGGGCCATCATTAGACCTACTGGAGAGATCAATCATCAGCAGTATCCATATTAACAATATGGTGCTTTCAGGTTCCCTGGTGTTTTTGGCAACACCAAAAGGCCAAAAAGTAAACAAAACACAACTAAAGTGGGTACTTGCAAAATGTTATCTTTGGTGAAAATAACTTTTAAAAAAGTCAAGAACATTCGGGAGTGAATAATGTACCGTTATCAAAGTCTACAATCAAGAGACGCCTTCATTGGTGTTAATACAGAGGGTATAGCTCATGATACAAACCACTATTTAAATAACAAATTATGGACCGATTTCAAACCTTCCATTCATATCAAAAATATTAGAAAAAGTAGTATCAGCTCAAATATGCACATTCTTGCAGGAAAACAACATCCTTGAAGAATTTCAGTCAGGTTTCAGGCCCCATCGTAGTACAGAGTCTGCACTAGTTAAGATTGCAAATGACTTGATTTTAGCTTCGGACCAAGGCTGCATTTCAATACTAGTCTTACTTGATCTTAGTGCTGCATTCGACACTGTAGATCATGATATTCTCATAGATCGCTTACAAAATCATATAGGTATTCAGGGACAGGCATTAAAATGGTTTAGATCATACCTGTCTGATCGATACCATTTTGTAGATCTGAATGGAGAACTGTCTAATGTAATGCCAGTGAAATATGGGGTCCCACAAGGGTCAGTTTTAGGACCTCTGCTGTTCTCAATATTAGAAGACATTGGATGGATTAGTTTCCATTGTTATGCTGATGATACCCAATTATATATCTCAACAAAACCAGACAAAATACCTAAGTTGTCTAGATTAACTGAGTGTGTCCAGGACATAAACGATTGGATGACCAATAACTTTTTTACTTTATTCAGATAAGACAGGCGATATTACTTATCGGCCCAAAAACCAGCACACAACAGCTTTCACAAGTCAGCATGCGTTTAGAAGGATATACTGTTACTGCCAGCTCGACAGTAAAAGACCTGGGCGTAATATTAGACAGTAACTTGTCCTTTGAAAATCACATTTCAAATATCACAAAAACAGGCTTTTTCCATCTTAGAAATATTGCCAAACTTAGGAACATCTTATCCGTATCTGATGCAGAAAAGCTAGTTCATGCATTCATGACCTCCAGACTGGACTATTGTAATGCATTACTAGGTGGTTGTCCTGCATCCTCAATAAACAAGCTTCAGTTAGTCCAAAATGCAGCCGCCAGGGTTCTCACTAGTTCCAGAAAATATGATCATATAACCCCAATATTATCATCCTTGCACTGGCTACCTGTTCAGTTTAGAATAAATTACAAAATAGTCTTACTTACATACAAAGCCTTAAATGGTTTAGCTCCCACATACCTAACCAGTCTTCTGATACGCTACAATCCACCATGCGCTTTAAGATCACAAAACTGCGGACATCTGGTAGTTTGCAGAATTTCAAAATATAAAAAAGGGGGCGGGGCATTTTCATATTTAGCTCCAAAACTTTGGAATAGCCTTCCAGACAGTGTTCGGGGAGCAGACACGGTTTCTCAGTTCAAAAGTAGACTCAAGACGCATCTTTTTAATCTGGCATACACGTAACTCATCCCATAACCTCATACTCTAGTGCACCTATAATGAATTGGAAACTACGCTAATTCTCCCCATCTGTTCTGTATCCTTCTACCCATGCCGAGGCATCGGGAGATTGTGCCAGCTTCAAGGACCAGCTCCAGCTGGATTCTGCTTCATGATGGTTTGGATCTACACGTGCTGCTCCTGTGCTTCCAGTGATCCAGACCCCATCTGCCCTCTGCACCTCATCTGTCCACTGGCTCATCCCTATGCTGAACGGGTCTTCATGTTAACTTAAATGATTTTCTGTCATATTGCACCTTCACAACACACATGATGTGATCACTTCTATCTGTTATCAACCAGATGACGATGGGTCCCCTGTTGAGTCTGGTTCCTCTCAAGGTTTCTTCCTAATGCCATCTCAGGGAGTTTTTCCTTGCCACCGTCACCCTTGGCTTGCTCATCAGACACATTTCATTCATCATTCATTCCTCTCATTATTACCTAAACACATTTTTCTCACACATACACATCTCCAAATATTTTCTTTTCTAACAAAATGTTTTTCATTTTTGTGAAGCTGCATTGAGATAATGACCATTGTTATAAGCGCTATATAGATAAAATTTAATTGAATTGAACTGGGAAGACTCAAGAAGGCCAGATTACAAAATAAAACCTTGTCCAGTTGTGATGCAAGATTAACTTGTACGAGTGACTAGGGGAGAAGAATATGAAGAAGGAAAGGAAGGACTCATGATCCAAACATGGTGGAGGCGGTGATATGTACAGTTTCAATGGAACTGTCTCGGTCTCATCCTCCACTTACTTGTGTACTTGAGTAAAATTACTCACCTTCATGTAACAAAAGTAAACAGCCTTTCTCATGGTAAAAAAAAAATCTCTCAAATAGGTCTGGATATTTGTATACGAATAATACAAATTGAGAGACTGCTATAAGTTGTTGACAATCGCGTGTGACTGCATCATTTCAAATCTACTGTAGTGGTGTACAGAGGAAACATTATGAAAAACGTATCATTGTTCAAATACTCATGGACCTCACTATAAGTGACCTGTGAGCATTTTGAATGACTCCAGTCCTAGATGTGGAGCAGAGTTCTCTTCCTACACCGTGATCATCACGCATCAAGTCCATCAGAATTCTACCCTGTGTGAACGCGTTGGTGTGCTTTGAGTGAATTCAGCTGACTAAAACTCTTCCCACACTGGGCGCAGACGTAGGGCTTCTCTCCCGTGTGAATACGCTCATGTACCTGGAGATACGTCCGGCGAATAAAACTCTTCCCGCACTGTAGGCACTGGTAGGGTCTCTCTCCGCTGTGGCCGCGCTGGTGTATCTGGAGACTAAGCAGGTGTGTAAAACTCTTCTCGCATTGCGCACATTGATACGGTCTCTCTCCCGTGTGAATGCGCTGGTGAGTTTTAAGAGTACTGTTTTTAGTAAAACTCCTCCCGCACTGCGAGCACTGATACGGCTTCTCTCCGGTATGGATGCGCAGGTGTGTTTGAAGAGTACTCAGCTGAGTAAAACTCTTTCCACACTGTGAACAGCTGTACGGCTTCTCGCCTGTGTGAACGGTCTGATGTTTTTGAAGATGACCCGCTTGTGCAAAACACTTTCCGCAGTATAAGCAGCTGTATGGCTTTTCTCCAGAGTGAATATTCTGGTGTTGTTTAAGATGACTGAGTTGTGCAAAGCCTTTGCCGCACTGTAAGCAGTTGTACGGCTTCTCTCCGGTGTGCATGCGGTGGTGCGTTTGCAGAGTGCTCCTGTAGGAAAAACTCTTTCCGCACTGCAAGCAGTGGTGCAGCTTCTCTCCCGTGTGACTGCGCTGGTGCGTTTTGAGATTGGTTTGTCGACTGAAGCTCTTGCCGCACTCCGGGCACTGGTACGGCTTCTCTCCAG